>KV423948.1:48849-181074 GCA_001632435.1 Calocera cornea HHB12733
GGGGGGAAGCACCTCCCGACCATTATAGCCGCGCCTTGGCGTCATCCCCAGTCACCGCGCTCTTCTCCAGTAACCACTCGGCTACCTCATCCATGAGCGTCTCCTTAACCGGATGCAGCTCGTTCAGCAGCTCGTGGAAGCCGCCCTCGTACGGCGTGAACGACTTGGTCTTAGCCTTGATCTTCTGGAAGAGGTCGAAGCTGCGCTTGTACGAGCTGACCTCGTCCTCCGTCCCGTGCACCCAGAAGATCGGCAGCGCCGGCGGGTACGAGCGGTACATGGTAGCGCTGAGCTCGTCCACTGCGTCAAGCATCGACCGCAACGCCCCGATCTGAGAGCGCATGAAGACGAAGTCGTCCTCGAAGTATGACTTGCCGACCGCTGGGTCGCGCGAGAGCCACTCGGGCTTCACGGCGACATCGACAGTGATGCTGGGGAAAATGTAGGAGACGGGCGTGAGGAAGGCGCGCTGAAGCTTGGAAGGAGGATGTGACAGGCCCATAAGCGGTGATAGGGCTACGACGCCGGTGATCTTGGGGATGGTCTTGGCGCGTGATTGTGGGGAGCACATGAAATTGACCGCGTTGAACCCACCCTGCGCAGAAGTCAGATGTATGCGCCAAGATCGGACAGTGTGGTTACGCACCATCGAATGCCCAACAAGGAACAGCTTGGCGTCATCCGGTGCCCACTCCTGTAGTCGCTTCAGGAACCAGGCGATATCGTCCATCTGGTCCTCCGTTGTCGTATGTGTCTTCCCAGTGCCCTTGTGCTCGCCATCGCCAATCGCCGTGCGTCCAAACCCGCGTTGGTCGTATGCGAGGACCGCGATCCCCCGCTCGGCCCAGACGGGGAAGACGTGCTCATATCGCGATATATGCTCAACGAACCCTGTGTGGGCGTCAGGGTGTTTCCAGAAGGGAGCGGAAGAGGAGCGTACCGTGTAGGAAGAGGATAGCAACCTTTGCAGAGGCGATGCCCTTTGGGGGCTCGTACTTGCGCGCGTAGAAGTGGATCTGGTCATGCCCGAGAATCCACTCCTCTTCGTAGAGCTGAGCCATGGTTTCTCTCCGTGTGGCTGTCGGGAAGAAATGGGATATCGCTGAGGGTATAAGCTAGAGAATGAGGGAAAGCAAGACGGTCCAGAGGAGTATTTGACAGAGGGGGGAAAGAAGACGATGGAAGGTACGAGCGCGGACAGGGGCCGCCTTCTTGACCCCCTCCCCCCCATCGTCGCTCGGCCGTCCATGATGATCACGAGCGGCAGAACCAGGGTTTGCGCCTCTTCCGAGTAGTAGTCACACCTCCGTAGACACATGCACGTGAAAAGGTCTCCGCACGTGACCTTGGTGCCTGGACGTTACATAAGGCGGTGGAGCCAGGCGGGGCTATTCCTGGAAGGGCGGAAGAAGGGTCCTGGGCCAAGGGTGTCGACTGCTCTCACGACCACGGCGCGGCCCACGCACGACCAGCTATGCTCCATCTGTCCGAAGACGGCGACATACAGATCGTAGATTGGACCTACTGCACAATGCCTGGAAACGAGAAGCAGTCTGCGCCGAGCGTAGAGGTCGCTCCTTCCCATCCGCAGAGGACACGCAAGCTCGGTGTCGTCATCGTCTCCGCTCTCCTGGTCGCTGTCTACCTATTCCAAGAACAGCTACTGGCTAGCTTTTCATCAACATTCGTTTCTGGACCGACAAACGGAGAAGGCGATGTGGAGAACTGGACGCAGCTCGCACCGGGCACCGTCAAATGGTGGGATTGCAGGGGCGAGAATGGTGCCATCCCAGGAGCAGAATGCGGGTACATCATGTACGTCTTGGTGCATGCGCCTGTATTGCCTTTCTAACACTCCATAGCGTACCAACCGACTACTTCAATGAGTATGCCGGCGTAACGAAGATTGCCCTTGGCCGGTACAAGGCAAAGCGGCGTCCTTACCACGGGATGGTGCTTGTCAATCCCGGTATGTTTCCTTGGCAACCGACTCTCTCCCGCATCTCTGACATCCTCTCAGGTGGTCCTGGAGGTCCTGGCAAGCCTTTGGGTGCCGTGCTGGGATCGATGATCCAAACCGCTGTTACGAGCGAGACGTACGACATCGTCGGCTTCGACCCGCGCGGCATAGGAGAGACCGAGCCTGCGACACGATGCTTTACCGACCCGCGACAGCAAATGCTGCTCAAGCTGAATACGGTGCTCAACAAGGGGTTCAACGTTGGTGGAAACCTGAGCGCGCCCGAGCTGAAGGAGGGACTGTTGAGGCAGCAGATTGAGGCTGATGGGATTTACCGGACGCAGTTTGCGCTGTGTGCGAAGAATATGGGCGAGAAGGCGCGGTACATGGGTACAAGTACCGTCGTGAGGGATATAGACTTCATGACCAAGACACTTGCTGGAGAGGATGCTCTGATGTGAGTGTTGGTGTGTTCCATTGGAAGGCAGTTTCTGACGGGGAGTGACAGCAACTACTGGGGTGGTTCATACGGATCGATCTTGGGCCAGTATCTGGTCAATATGCTCCCTGATCGCATCGGACGAGTAGCTATCGACGGCATCGCTGATGCAGTCGCGTGGTCCAGTGCGTTTTCGGTGCATATACCTCGCTATCGACTAATCTACGACCAGATGAACCGAACTACAAATGGTACCGAACCTGGCTCTCTTCCACTGAAGCAGCATACGACATCTTCCTCAACCTCTGCGCGAAAGCGGGCGACTATGATTGCCCCTTGACTCTGTTCAAGAACGAGGAGCCGTACTACATTCGCAAGCGTCTTGAGGAATGGATCGACAGCTTGTACGAGAAGCCGTTGATCGTCGATGATCCCGAGTTCCCCGGAGTTGTAACAGCCGGCATGGCGCGCAGTGTGTACCAGTCGCATGATGCCATGGTATAGTGCGCTGATCTTTTCCTAGCCTTCCTGTTGGGAACGCTCGAAGCGCCTCGCACCTGGCCCACAAGGTCAGCTATCCTGGCAGCAGCCATAGCGGGCGAGGGCAAACTGCTTCTCCAGCAAACCAACGTCTTCGGCGAGGCAGCCGACATGAGCCGGCAAGCCGTGTCGTGCAACGACGCTGTGCGTCTCACCCCGCAAACCGCGGCATCACACGAGGAAGTGCTGGACGAATACGTCCATGTCCTCAAGAGCGTCACCAAGCTGACGATGGCTGTCGTCTCGAGTGAGCCAGACTCTGGCTGCCAGTACTGGCCGGTCGACCCACCAGAGCGGTTCAGCGGGCCGTGGAACCAGACGCTCAGGAACCCGATTGTCGTATTCAGCAACACTGTGCGTAACTATCTATATGGCATATAGCCGCATGCTAATGGGAACATCAGGCCGATCCGGTTACACCCATATCGTCCGCGCGGCTCGTCAAGGCGCTGCTGGGAGACTCCGCAGTTCTCGCGCTGCAGAACGCGCCTGGACATTGTACGTTATCACTCCCTTCGATCTGCACCCTCCGCAAGGCACGCGCCTTCTTCGAATACGGCGCACTCCCGGAGGACGGCCACGTGTGCGAGATCAGCGTGCAGCCGTTCCCGGACGACGACGAGCTACACGCGTTCAGCGGTGAGGACGCGGCGGCCCTGGAGGCCGGTATGCGGCTGGGCGAATATATTCAAGCCGTGCGTAGGATGTGAGGGTCCTGATAGAAAAGTTCGCGGAGCCGCGCATACCAAGAATACGACCATCACGATACCCTGCATTGCTATTATATATGTATGCTGTCATACACGCTTCGTCTAGATACCCTGTAGACGGTGCTGTGCACTTTCTAGCTATATCCACTGAATCAATGACGACCGGTTGATATGTACACTGAGCGCGGTCCCCGGCTGCTAGACCCTGACTTCGAAGGCAAGACACCGACGTGTCTTTGGCAGGTCGGACCGCCGCCCAACCTGAAGCGACCTGACTTGCTTCAACTGAGTCGATATTCTCCGCTGTCCTCTCCCGTACGTTCTACTTTGGAGTCTGGTCTATGCGAGATACACTGGCTAAGCTGGACAATCGCACCCTCTTTATGCACGTTCTGCAGATGGAAGAGCTCGGCAGCGTGAACGCGTTGCGGTTGTCTCTCATGGCGCGCATTCCAGAGCCGTCTCACTCTCATGGTCTGGCCATCCGGTTTCACTCTCTGTGAACATCACAGTAGGCGGCGCTGCTAGGCGAGGTCTGGGGGTCAAATGGCTCCAGCGGCGCTCGCTCGAGGGAGCCCCAACTTGATCCCCCCGACCATCATCCCCTCTCAGCTCTCAGCTTTCTGCCCGTCAACGCTCTCATCCCACCAACTTCGTCCTTCTTACCAAGATGTCTTTCCTCCTCTCTCTCATTTATCGTCCTTCCTACACCGTCTTCCGTCTCTCCACAGGAGCAAAGTGGATCGTCTCCACTGCTGCGAAACTCGGCCTGGGTCTCGCCAAGGTATCGCTACCATCTATCCTCGTGGCTCTGCGCTAACTCTCCTCGTAGATACTCCCATTCCCGATGGCGTCTCACCTCTCCTGGTTGCTCCACCTGGTGCTCTCCACTCCCGCGAAAGGCACCACTAGCACTATCGCCTCCCACACGGATCTCCCGGATCCCATGGCTGGGTACTACAATCAGCTCGATAGTGCTCCGACATCGAGCGATCTCCAGGTTCTCCGTATTGCTTACGAGAACTGGGTCACCCACGTCGACCGCAGCCAAGTCGACTCCGTCGCCACGACCGACCTCCTGAGCGAGACCGAGCTCGCAGGCACAGTCACCTCTCCGGACGGCGCCGTCGACCCTGCGCTGCCTACTCAGCAGGATGAAGTCACAGTTCCAGGTGCGAACGCCGTGCTCGGCATGCTCGGCAATCTTCCCGAGCACGACTTCTCCGCGTCGCCTCTCAGTACACAACCCAGTGTCTTGGAAACCACGGGTCTCTGTAATCCGCAGGTATGTCCATTCAACTTGTCATTGCACTTCGAAACTGATATGGGATCAGGTTCAGAATCCAGCGGCGAACGACAACATGCCGTTAGCTCAGGAGGCTGCCGACCTCGATGTGACGGACACTCCCATGGTGGCACGCGAAGAGAGCGTGCGGGTCTCTGCGATAGCTGATGTCATGACTGAAAGTGCGTCCCTCGAACTGTCTCACATCTGCTTCGCTGAATGCACTTCGCAGCTCCGCGTGTCGAAGATCCCTGCGACGTCAACATTGTCGACACGGAGATCACCGAGGCCGGCGAGATCATTGTTAGTACATCCCTTCCCCGGCTCACGATCTCGCCAGTCAACAGCACATACGCATATGGACCTCCGGATCTGTCGTTCTCTACCAACTCGCCACCCTCATCGCCGGAGTCTCTGATTTCTACCCCGCCATTTGTCACGATAACCTTGACTGACTATGATGAGGAGGAGCCTGACACCGAGGTCCTGGCGACCAGCAGCATTCTGATGTCCCCTTTGTACTTCCTGCTGGATCACTCGTTTTCGTGCGTGAACCATGAGAGCTCGGATGAAGAGAGTCTGTAAGTATTGTTCTGTTGTTTTTGGATTTGACTGTATCATTGACATCTGCCGTAGCCACGCCAATGGGCAAGTCTCGTGCTATGAATCAGACGACGAAGAGTCCTGTCTCGAAAAGATGGAGAATGAACTCTGCGATGGCGAAACCTTGGTAGACTCCTTCCCGGGCCACTCCCACCCGGATGCGCCCAGCACAGACGACCCTCCCGCCTCCTCTTTTACTGTCAAAGAGACAGGCTGCGAGATCCAGTGGATGTTTACGGACCCCGATGTTCCAGCCTTCGAGTGGTGGATCCGCACCGAAAGGGATGGAAGCGAAAACCCCGAATTCACATACGGAGTGGCGGAGGGATGGGCTGTTGCGTATCCTGAAGAGGACTACAACTCAGTGCGGTCAGAGTACCTCTCCCTGAGGGGCCATGTGATCCGAGTAGATCCACTTCCTATCCAGCATCTTCGTACGCGAATTGTCAATCTTCCTGGGGCAAAAGCTAACGTTCTTACAGTTGAGGAAGAAGAAGACGAAGAAGAAGCTCACTACTAGACTTCGCTTCTATGTCTACTTCTCCACCGCAGCAGTTATCATTTCTCCCTGATACCCCTCGTCCTTTGCTTTGGTCACTGCTCTACTTCATTGTTGTGTCCTTCTATTTCGTTCTTCTGTCAACTACTTGCCATCGTCTACTAATACTTTTATATCCTAATAACTTGGTTGTTTTGTCCACTTAATACGTCCTGTTCCGGTCGCTGTCCACTAATACTTTCCTCTTATAATTCTCGCACCTCTCCGTAGTTTGCTCGGCCTCTATCCTCGACTGTGTTCTGTGTTTTGTTCCGTCATAGAATGTCATTTATTTTCGTCTATCTACGGGGGCTGCCATCCGTCTGCTGCACGTGCGCTAGTAGCTGCCGGAAAAAGTCGCCGATGACGTTCACATGTATGGCCATCGTCTGGTAAGATGCCATCTGTGAAATACGCGCGTGATTTGGTTGTTCGTGCAGAGCGGTGGGAACGACTTTGTGCCATGGCCGGGGCCGTGTTGCAGCACCAGAATGGCTGAGTCGCCCAGGAGTTCCTTCAGCAGACACGCGCTCGCGATAGGCGTCACGGGATCGCCCTGCTTGCAACAGCAGGACCGCGTATATGCGAAGAGGGGAACACGGGGGGGTATCGCTCAGCACCCGAATCCGGTCGCTGAGCGTGCTGTTCCAAGGGGCCAGGGCCATTGAACCGCTCTGGCGGTAACTCGCATCCGGCCCGGCCCGGTAGTGAGCACTGAGCACGCTAAACGCGAGTCCGGTCACATGCGGAGCATGCCAGCATCTCATCCCCGAGCTGCTCGTCCGTCGGCGGCTCGTACGAAGCCGGCTTGGGCGCGTCGTTGGCTCGCTGCATGCGACGGCTTGCCGTTCCAGATCCCGCTACCCGGGCTGACAGTGGGGCAGGACGAGGAGCGGGTGCGGGCGCATCCGCCGCGTGAGTCCACTCGCTGGTAACCGCTGCGGCGCGCCGACTGAGCAGTCGCGCGGCCCGGCCACGGCATGTCAAGGCCTGCAATGGGCGGGAGGAGAAGGCGGTGGGACGCCATTAGCTGCTCGACACGTGTAGGGAGGCTGGTAGCTACTACTGTAGATACCTCTTGCCATGCCGGAAGGGAATACCGTATGCCCCATGCGTCCGAGGTCGCGACTCGCAACCGTCATACAGGCTGTACAGCACAGTGCCTATCGGCGGTCGTCCTACAGGGTTGATACCAGATCCTGATCTGTGCACAACGCCGTAAGTGGAAGTTACGCCCCGGCGCGCCACGCGCTCCACCGATCGGCGCGTCGTCACGTGTCCTTCACCTCTCGCGCAGTCTCAGCAGGCGCAGCGGACGCTCCTGACCATCGAGTGAGTACTGTATCAGGCATGGGGAAAGAAGGATACATACAGTGCGCTCAGGGTTGCAGGGGTGACAGAAGCATCGGGGACAGCGCACGGACGGACGGACGGACAGCCAGCAGCAGTGCAGCCGTGCGGTGGCGGAAGTCGGTATGGAAGCTACTGTAGAAGGTACTGTACTGTACGTACTGTCGCGCGTGGCGGGGCCGACGGGCATGTCGTGTTCGTGAGCTTCGTGTGGGGCCCGTGGTCCCGGGGGGAGGACCGCAAAGGGAGCGGTCGATGGGAGTGTGGCACATTCAGGTAGGCTGTGGGGAATGCGGCGTCCGAGCCGCGCACGGGGAATGCTGGGAGAAGAAGCGGCCGGGCAGACCTGGTCCGTCCCTCGGCGCGGGCGGGAGCGGATGACGCGCTGGGGGAGGGGCGTGACGCGGCGCACATTACACGTGACGTGTGTGGTGCGCGTCGCACGCGCCCACACGGTGGAAGCATTACAGTATTACGCTGGGCCTGTGCTCTCCTTCCGCTCCTGCTTTGCTGTCGTGCTGGTGTGCGCGGTGGCTTGTTCCTCCCCTTGCGTCCTTTGCTGCTTTGGTTTGAGGCGCCGCCCGTCGTTCCTCCCTCTCCCTGTTCTTGCGTGCACGCACACTCTTCACCTCCCCGCCACGTGCTCCGTCTCCCTCCGTCACACATCGCGCCTGCCCCGCGACGTCCCTCTCTCTCCTCCCACCACCACCCCTCCCACGCAACCATCACCGTCCCCACCATGGCCGACTTGACACGAGGTACACCCTCTTCCTCCTCTCCTCTCTCCGTCGCAACACTAACAACCCACGTTCCCAAAACAGTAAAGATCCTCTACACACTCAACTCCTCCTCCCAGCTCCTCCTCGCCCGCACACGCCTCCCCCTCCCTCCACACCCACAAACGGAAACACCCTTCCTCCCCCTCCCCCTCCCACACATCCTCACAACAATCCTCCGCTCATCCCCCGAGCTCTGCTCGGACCCAGCCCGCGACTGGTCCGTCTACGCCCTCGACCCGCGCGAGTCCGGCGCCGGCGAGTCGGGCAGACGGGGAAGCGGGGCCATGGGGGGCGTGATGGAGGGCCGCGGCCTGCTCAGCTGGGTTATTGGCGGCGAGGAGGAGGTCGTGGGCCGTGTTGGGGAGGCGGGCGAGGTTGAGGTCGGCCTGAGGTTGCAGGAGGTCGGCTTGTTCCCCTGACTGCGCGTGGGGATGCACTGACAGAGACTGCAGACCAAAGCGATCACCCAGCAAGCGCACCACGCCGCCCTCGCCGTACTCACGCGCTCCCCCGCCCCGGGCACTCCGACCGCCCCCACCACCTCCCACACCCACACCCACACCAACCCCAGCTCAGCATCCGCAAGCGCACAAGCATCCCCCTTCTTCGGGAACCACGCGCTCAGGCCGCCGCACAGCTCGCCCTTGGGGCTAGGGGTGAGCGCCTACCCCTCACCGCTCACGAGCTCTATACCCACGCCGGAGCTGCCCTCGGCGCCTGTGGTACAGCAGCAGCAGCGCCCAGCAGGAGGAAAGCGGCGAGCGCGCCAGCCCCTCGCTCCGCTAAGGGGGCCATACCACCGCACCTCTGAAGCGGCGCGCCCGGTGAAGCACTCCGCCTCATCGCCCGCTCCCTCCCTCAGCACCACCACCACCACTTCCGCCACTGTCTCCACCTCCGTCAGCACTGGCAGCTCCAGAGGTCCCGCGCCCTCGCTCCAGCTGCCCAAGCCCAAGCTCGCCCTGACGGTCGATACCCAGAGGATCAAGAGCGAGCCCTCCCCCTCCCCCCTCCCCAGCCCAGCATGCGCGGACCCGCCCCAGCCCCAGCCCCAGTTCCAACCAGTAGTCGGGCTAGGCCTGGCCCTCCCGCGCTCCTCAGCCCCTCAACCGCCTGCCGACCCAGCTCAGGCGCAGGAGCAAAGCGCTCCCTCAGAGCCCAAGTTGCCCCCCGGGCCAATCCCGCCCGACGCGCTGAAAAGCATCGCGGACTTGCTCCGCAAGGAGAACGGCCAGGGGCTGCTGAGCGCGCTCGCGGGGTTCTTGGGCGTTGGGAAGTGCCCCGTGCCGGCTCTGGTGCCGGGACCGGTGGGGGATGGGGAGGGGATGAAGCTCGAGCCTCCTGCCGCGGAGAGCAGTAAGCAGGCCCAGAAGCAGCAGCAGCAGCAGCAGCAGCCGGCCCCGGCCCCGGGGCTGCAGAAGAAGAAGAAGGAGAAGGAGAAAAACGAGGATGTGAGGGGGGATAAAGAGAACCGGAGGCCGGCGCAGCCTACACTTGTCATGTGTATGTCTGCTTTCCCTTACCTCCCTTCCCTTCCTTCACTGCGCAGTATTTGCGCAAAACCCCTCCTCCCCTCAACCTGTATTCGGGACGAAGCTGATCAGGATGATACAGCGAAGGACGGACCGTGCTCCAACTGTGGACGGGTCGTCACGACTGTGTGGAGGCGGCCCAAGAGCATGATGGGCGAGGAGGGCGAGGTCACTACCCAGCTGCTGTGCAATCGTGCGTTTCTCTGTTCCATGCTCGTTCATGCATCGGTGCTCATTGGGCATGATGCGGGTGCAGCGTGCGGCATATACCAGAAAAACTACGCGATCCCAAGACCGCCGTGGATGTGGGGCGACCCCGAGGGCTTGCCTAAGGGGAGGAAACGCAAGAATCCGCCTCCTGGTCCCTCTGGCCCTTCCACCTCCACCGCAACCTCAATCGCAGCCGTAGCTGCAGGAGGAGACAGCTCCCTCCCGCCCTCCTCGGACCCCCTAGCCCCTAACCAGCCAATAATACACATCCAAGGCGAGGGCCGCAAGCGGCGCAAGCGCACGGTGTACGACCCCGAGCTCGCGCGCGTCGAGCGGGAGGGGTACTTTGGCCGCGCGGTCCGGGCTGTGCAGGAGGAGGAGGAGAAGAGGCGCGCGGAGGAGCTTGCTGAGGAGGTCGCCCGCGCCCTGGGCGGGCTCGCCCCGGCAGGAGGCGGAGGGGCCGCTGAGGCTGCTTCTCCCGGAGACACCTCTGGGCGACAGGATCGGGAGGCTTCCCCTGCCGCTGCCATGGGCATGGGTGGGCGGTGGGGCGCCGACATGCCCGGGAGCGAGATGGAGGTGGAAGGGATGGTCGACGGCCGTGCAGAGGTGCTGCGCGACCTTGATCGGGTGAAGCGCGCGCTCGCTCAGCGGGAACGGGCGGAGCAGACGCGCGAACAGGAAAGGGAAAAGGAGAGGGTCATCATCGAGCTTGATGACGATGGAGAGGTCGTCGACTCGACCTCTCAGGCTACGACGGAGGGGGGGACGCCGGCCGCGCTGTCCAGCCAGGGATCTGCTACGAGCGGCGGGTCCGACGCCGATGCAGAGTCCAAGTCGCCTGAAGAGTCTATGGAGCAGAGCGCCCAGAGGCAAGAGCAGGAGCAAGAGCCGAAAGCGCCTGAAACGCCCTACTTTGGCGCTCTGCGCGAGGGCGGCTCGCTCTTCACCCCCGCGGACGCGCCGTCCTCCCTCTGCGCGGCGGGCGGCTCCTCCTCCTCCTACTCCCTCTCCGACGCGCCTACCTCGCCCACGCCCAACCCGAGCCAGCAGCGTCCCGCGTGCATACCGACGCTCCTCCTTCCCCAGCTGCAGCTCCAGGGCGAGGGCCGTGAGGGCTCGGTGGGCCTAGGGGGCCCCAGCCCGGTCATCCCCCCCAGCTCACCGCCGGGCGTGGGCCAGAGATTCGACTTTTCCGGACTGCCGCCCAGCTCGCCGGTGCTGCTTATGGATAGGGAGGACGAGGATGTGGATGTGGAGGAGATGGACCTGACGCCTGCGGGCTCTGGTGAGGGGGAGGACAGTGCTGAGCCGGAGGAACAGGGGCCACGACTCTCTCAAGAGTCGCAACGACCGGGGAGCGGTCAGGAAGAGGAGGAAGAAGAGAGGGACGAGCTGATGGACGACGACGACGAGCACGACGATCTCGCCCGCTTCCTCCAGGGAGAGATGTCGAGCGAGGACATCGAGGGCCTGTTCATGGTCCAGGAGCAGCGTGCCTCCCCCGGCAAGCACACTTCGCACAACCCCTTCGCTCAGCTGCACCCCAACGCCCACGCGGGCCACGTCGACTACTCCCAGATGGGCTTCAACTTCCCCCTCGACTTTGGCATGTTCGGCCCGGCCGGAGGCGGGAACAGCGGCGCGCTCTCCCCCGCTCCAGGGGTGGGTGACCTCCCCAGCCCGGCGGGCGGGATGGCCCTGCTCGGGCTTGGCGGCGGCGGAGGGGAGTACAGCTCCGAGGCCACGCTCGCCGGCACCGGCAGCAGCGGGATGGACGTCGACGGGGCGAACTACGACTTTGGCAAGGAGTTTGGCGAGTACATGAAGGAGCTCGGGATGGGCGCGGGATTCGGTGCTGCGCCTGCCGGACCTGGCGGGGCCGGGGATGCCCAGGCGCACATGCAGATCGGCGCAGAGGAGCTCGAGGAGATCTTCCGGACGCTCGATGGGGATATGGGCGTGCTGGTGTGACACAGCGTTATGACCTTCCACTTCTGCATCTTTTCCATCCCCTGTTTTCCTGCATTTCGCATTTCGCACAACTGCATTCTGAGATTGATTCCCATTCTCAACGGATTCCACTTACCCCATTTTCCTCACCGCATAGCTGCAATCTCATCTTTTATTTTCACTAAAACCTAGCACGTAGCATTCTCATCAACGGAGTCCAAGAAATACAATTCTCATTTTGCACTGGCATTCATCGCGTGCAGACGGACATCAAGAGCCTTATCCAGAAGGCATTATCAAGGTCATTGTCAAGTACAATCTCGGCTAATAGTTGCTCGTCGTCTTGAGGGTCCTGATGAGAAGACGCGCTGCCGTATGAAATCCGGCATCCCTCTTACGAGACCGCTGGGCAGGGACAGCGGCCAGCTGCAATACCGCTGCAATGGCGGCCCCCTGCCCCTCTCCGTCCCTGCCGCTCGTCTGTACACCAGCTAGCCAACGATGCCCGACGACTGGCGCACCATCGCCGCCGCCAAGAAGGCCGCTCAGACTGCGGCCATCCCGAAGGAGTGGACGATCACGCCTCCGCCCGCAGACCGGCTCAACGTCCTGGGCGTGCCGCGCGAGAGCGGCCTGCTGAGCGAGAAGGAGCTGGAGATAACCGAGCTGCGGGATGTGGACAAGCTGCTCGTCAAGCTCGCCAAGGGCGAGTGGACGAGCGTCGAGGTCACCACCGCCTTCTTGAAGCGCGCCATCATCGCACAGCAGGTCGTCAACTGCCTCACAGAGATCTTCATCGACAAGGCGCTCGCATGGGCAGCATCACTCGACAAGCTGCTCCAGGAAACTGGCAAGCCCGTGGGCCCGCTGCACGGGCTGCCGATCAGCTTGAAGGATCAGTTCTGCATTGAGGGGATGGACTGCTGCATGGGTGCGTGCGCTCGTATTGACATTGATGAGTGAAGGCTGATCAGGGCTGGTTCGATAGGTTACGTCTCTTGGGTGAACAAGCCGTGCGAGAAGAACGCGACTCTGGTCGACGTGCTCCTCAGTGCTGGTGCAGTACCGTTCGTGCGCACAAACGTCCCGCAGGTTTGCATACTGTCTCTATGCAGCTGTCAACCAACTGATGGCGTATGACAGACCCTCATGTGGCCCGAATCATTCAACGTTGTCTTTGGTCGGACGGTCAACCCTGCGAACAGGACGCTGACTTGTGGTGGGTCGAGTGGTGGAGAGGGTGCGCTGGTAGCGATGGACGGGAGTCCGTTAGGTGTTGGCACTGTACGTCCTTCCGTCGTACCAATGCAAGCGACAGTGACTGACAACATTACAGGACATCGGCGGCAGCGTCCGTATCCCTGCCGGGCTGAACGGTCTCTTTGGTCTCCGTCCCTCCTTCAACCGCTTCCCCTACCAAGGTGCAGTGAATAGCGGCTACGGGCAAGAGTCCGTCCCCTCCGTGCTGGGCCCGATCACATCCTCCATCTCCGGCCTCAAGGCTTTCGCGAAGGGCGTGCTGAGCCAAGATCCGTGGTTGTATGACCCGCTCTGTGTTAGGAAGCCGTGGGACGAGGAGAGCTACCTGCTCAAGGAGCACGGGGAGGGGAAGAAGATGTGCTTCGGGATCATGTGGGACGATGGGATCGTGCTGCCTACGCCGCCGGTGAAGAGGGCGCTCGGGATTGCCAAGGCGGCGTTGGAGGCAGCGGGACATGAAGGTGCGTTCGATGCTTGCATCATCAAGTGCGTCATTGAATCAGCATGCAGTCATTGACTGGAAGGGAATCCACCACGAAGAGCTGCGCGACATCATCATCGCGATATTCAACGGAGACGGGGGTGACAACTTCGCCGATGTCTGCAAGATCTCCGGCGAGCCGCTGCTGCAAACGATGGTGCCCGATGCGCCTCTCCCGACCGATCAGTCGATGGTGTCGAAGGATGCTGACGAGGAGCCTGAGGGGTTGTTCGGCTCGTACAAGCGGCTCAGCGCGTATGAGCTCTGGCAGCTGCAGTGGAGGAAGAGGGCGCTGCAGAAGGACTACCTGGACCTGTGGGTTGGGACCAAGGGCAAGACCACTGGCCGCAAGATTGACGGCATCATCATGCCCATGGCGCCATACCCTGCTCCCCCTCATGGCAAGAACATGTGAGCGCCCTTCACTACCCTTGCAGATCTCCGGGGCTGATGGTGTTTCCAGCTATGTTGGATATACAATGCTGTGGAACATCCTCGATAACCCAACTGCGATTTTCCCCGTGACAACTGTCGACCAGAAGGTTGACGTCCCAGTAGAGAAGCACGAGTTCAGGTGCAAGGAGGATCAACTGGTGTACGAGATGTGTACGTAGTGTTCCTCTCCTTAGCGAAATCATTTGCTGACCTTCCATCCAGACTCATCGCCGGAGGTTTTCAAGGACGCCCCGGTTTCGCTGCAGCTTGTTGGCATGAAGCTCGAGGAGGAGGCAGTCATTGGAATGACGGAAATCGTTTCGAAGATCGTAGCGGAGCACGCAAAGTGATTGGGAGTATTCACACATGAAACAGAAAGATACTTAGAACACTGTTCCTGTCTGATCTATGATATGGATGTTCTCGAAGGAATGATTATATCGCGATCAATGCCTGGCATTGAGCTTAGGTCAGCTTATTTTAGATAAGCAAGATCGAGTATGGATCCTCCCTGCGACCCAGGCACTCTGACTACGACAAAACACCGAACGGAGCCTCTCCTTCCTTTACGAGTGAGCGTGACAGACGCTGTCGGCCAAGATCACTCCTCCGAATCTCGCCGAAATTTGGGAAGTTGGTGCACTCAGCAGTCATATTACATGACACAGATCAATTCAGGCTGGCCAAAAAACCGCTCGTCAGTCAGGGAACCCGGCCGTTGATGACATGCTTACTTGTATGAATGGCCTATTTGGTATCGTGGCTTACTTAACGCGGTAATCAGCCGCCGTACCCAGTGTCGCAAATCCTCTCCGAGCATTATTACGCCGAGCGACGTGAGCATGTGTGAGAAGGAAGTCTCGGATCCCAATCCGGATAAGCAGTGACTATGCGCAGTGTTGTTATCGATGACAGCGAGCACCTCCACGTCTGCCATTCGTCTTGCCGTCACCATCGAATCGAAGCTGTCAAGTGCTGGTAAGGCACGTCTGTTCAGGTGACAATTCTACGGGTCCGATGCTGTCAACAATGTTTTGGAGTGATTTTAGTTGGGTTGACGTTGCAACAAACGTGGAGGCACCGGTAGGAGTGAAGAGCGATAGTGGACTTGACACAATATGCTGTTATTTGGCTGAGCCCATGACATGAGACGTGAGTGCATGGAATAAAACGGAGCTGCAGCATGCATACGGTGTCACAGTGCCATCGCCGAACATCGGATAAACTGTGGTGTGCAACTTGTGCGGCTTATACAACCCCGGCAACCGCAAGTGCGGCCTGTTCGGATACTGATAAGGAAGTGGAAGCCGGGAATACGGATAGGTACCCTCAAAGTTTAGTTATATTCAAAAGTACTCGCCAAGGCAGAAGAGAAAACAGAGTGTAGTTCATTTGCGGCAAGTCACGTTTCCGTTGCAAATCCCAACAAATCAGCCGCGGGAGAGGGCATGTGGAGAATGGGTGGCTATGACGTCTTGTAACCTGCGGAGTCAAAACGAACGGAACGCCGTCAGGGACGTTTCTTCCTTTGCGATAACGACCACCATTGGCGAATGGCAGGCTCCGATCCATTGGTTCAGTTCCTATTGCCGACTCTCCAGCATAGTCGGCACGTTATGTGGCCCGCAGCTTGCTGAGCTCTTTGCTAGTGCCTGTATTACCCATTTTGGTAATTGAAGGTGGCCTCCAACATGCTTGGCAAACTTCATGGTCGTGCCGAGTCTTGGCAATTCCTTGGCTCTTCGGTTTGTGCACCTCCGTTTACAATGCGCAGAATGATATAAATTGTGAATAATGTGGATGGAGAGTGTCAGGCTACCGAATCTCAGTTGCCTAATCCGATCATTCTCAATCCTGCTTAAAGATGTTCAAGACTCTCGCTCTCGCCCTCACCGCGTCGGCCACCCTCGCTGGTGCTAACATTGTCAAGTTCGGCAACTACTACAACTACTGGCTGTCCAACACAACGTCGAACAACTTCGATTTGACTCGTTATGGCTCCGATAATCCCATCACTCTGCCCACTCTGTCGCACTCCAACTCGACTATCACCATTGCTCCTGAGCGCACGGCTCTGGTCATTATTGACATGCAGAGTGAACAATCTCTCCGTTTTACCTCAACGTCATGCTGATATCTCGACAGACTACTTCTTGCACCCTGAGCTCAGCTCTCGTGCCACTCTTGGTCGTGCCGCTGTTGCGCCCACCCTCGAGATGATCGACGCTTTCCGTGCCAAGGGAATGAAGATCGCATGGGTGCAGTGGGGCATTGACGACTACGACTTGACCCATACGCTGTCTCCCTCTTTCATCTACGGCTTCTCGTCCTCTCACAGGATGGACAACACCTCTTTCTGTTCGGAGATGGGCACCATCTCCAATGGCACCATTGATGCTGGCAAGAAGCTCTGCCGTGGCTCTTGGAACGCTCAGCAGTACGGTCCTCTGTACGACAGCTACCTCAAGGGTCTTGATCTTGGCACCGACTTCTACTTCAACAAGAGTACGTTGCTCGGATCAAATCCTTATGATGTCGAGACTGAGCTAAATTGATCACAGACACGCTCTCTGGGCTTTGGGGCGTCTTCACTCCGTTTGAGCAGTGGCTGCACGACACTGGCGTTACCACTCTCTTCTTCGGCGGTGTCAACACCGATCAGTGCGTGTGGGGTACGATGATCGACTCCGTTTACAAGGGCTACGACACCATCATGGTCCAGGATATCTGCGCTACAACCTCGCCCATCTACGCTACCCAGATGGTTGTCTACAACATTGGCAGCGACGGCTGGACCACGAACACCAGCATGATCCTTCCTCTCCTCAAGTAAGCGTGATTTCGATCCTGATCGGAACTCTTCTCCGAGGCTGTCATCGTCAAATGTCAACAGAGACACCTCCTTCCGAGTTTGTTTTCCGTTTCTATTGTAATGACATACCAGATTACGTTGCCGAAGGCTGCTTGCATGTTCATCCTATAGCCGGGACGATCTCCGGCGTGAAGATTCCAGGGGTGGATTTGGGTGACAGCTGAATCCCCACGCAAAGAAGCAGTCACTCGAGGGAGCATAAGCAAGTTTCCGCTGGAATCCCCGGAGATGAAAAGCGCATGAAGAAGTGGTGGCAGTGAAAGAATGAAGAGCGGGTGCACGGCGGGATGCGGGACCAAATAGAAGCCACTGCGGTGGACCCTTGTGTCAACGAGACGCGCCGAGAGATAAGACCAAACGAGCGAATGACGAGGTTCCGTCTCTTTCTTCTCTACGTTGACGCACGGTCGTTGGGACACGGTGTGCTTCTAACCTCTGTCCTCCCGCTCATTGCCCGTATGTCATTCGGGGCAAATACTTGGCCCGTCTGCTCTGAATACTCTTGGTAACTCGGTCGAAGCGGGCTGCTGATCCATCAATTCAACATTGTTCCGGATGTCCGGTTTCTATTGTTAGCGGCTGCTTCTTCCTGTTCGACTTGCTGTCCGCAATGCTATAAAATGGGCCAAACGCACGCCAGACAGGTCACGGGCTTCTTGTCACTCAAAGTCTGCACCCATACCTGGTCTCGATCCGACGTTGACCTGTGAAGATGTTCAAGCTTCTTACGTCCGTTCTCGCACTGACAACGACGGTCGCCGTTGCGGAGAAGTTCGGCAACTTCTACAACTACTGGCTCTACAACTCGACCGCGAACATCTTTGATCTGACTCGCTATGGCTCGAGCAATCCCATCACTCTGCCCACGCTGTCCAACCGGAACTCGAGCATCATCATTGCCCCCGAGAGGAGCGCTCTTGTCATTGTCGACATGCAGAGTGAGTGTATACCTTCACCTATCCTCAGATCAGTCACTGATCTCCAACTGCTTAGACTACTTCCTGGATCCCGAGCTGAGCCCTGGTGCCAAGGCCGGTCGCGCTGCAGTCGCGCCCACCTTGCAGCTGATCGACGCCTTCCGCGCCAAAGGCATGCCGATCGCCTGGGTTCAGTGGGGTATCGACGAGTACGATCTCACCCATCTCCTGTCGCCCTCTTTCCTGTACGGCTTCTCCGACGGCAAGCACGCCAACACGTCGTTCTGCTCTGAGATGGGTACCGTCCACAATGGCACCATCGATGCCGGCAAGCTCTTGTGTCGCGGCGCGTGGAACGCTCAGCAATACGGTCCCCTCTACACAAGCTACCTTCAGGGTCTCGAGATGGGCACTGACTTCTACTTCAACAAGAGTAAGTTGCAATTCATCGATGCATGCGAGGCGGGATACTGACTCAGCCGTAGACACGCTCTCTGGTCTCTGGGGTGTTTTCACTCCGTTCGAGCAGTGGCTGCACGACACTGGTGTTACGACTCTCTTCTTCGGCGGTGTCAACACTGATCAGTGCGTCTTCGGCACTATGATCGATGCGGTCTACAAGGGATACGATACCATCATGGTTGAGGACATCTGCGGCACGACCTCGCCGTACTACGCCACCCAGATGGTTGTCTACAACATTGGCGGTGACGGCTGGACCACGAACACCAGCATGATCCTTCCGGCCCTTGCGTGAGATGCTGGCGAGTGAGGCAATGATCCGTCAGACGGTCCATAGCTTCTGCTAAACCATCGTAGATAGCAAACCAAATCAATTCTAGGTTATTGTTCTGACACTCGTAAATTGAAGAAGATCAACGCTCCATGTGTGAAACTCGAGGGCAGAAAGTCCACCCGGTCGCGCCGGTTGTTTACGCGTCGTGGGTGCCGTCAGGTGCATCCGCGGAAGCACTTTACCCCACAAAGCCGTCGCGTCATGGTTACTTGTCAAGTTTTCTTTCCAGTTACAATGACCGGAGCTCGGTACAAGCTTGTGTAACCCAACATGGTCTATCGCCATCCACCCATCCACAGCTCACGCAAATTCAATACGATTTCGCTCAGGATCGCTGCTTGAGTCTATGGCCCTATTCTGGGATGGGCAGCGGCATGGGCAAAATAGGCGCCCATGCGCCAAAGGCTTGTCATATATCCGCCATCGCGAATTATCTGTAAACCTTGGATGGCGCCTCTACAATCGAATTGCCAACTCAAACTGGGCTGTTAAGGCGACTTCACGCATGTCTATTTCGAAAGAGCATCAATAACCAGGAACGAGTGCATCAGCCACTTTCAACCGTCGCCTGTCCGCAAGGGATCGGCGCCACACCTGTCACATCGTCGCACGATATTCCTAGGCCCTCCATCATCCAGGAACGCAGCCGGGAAACCTCGCCATTTAGGCGCCTATCAGGATTCTATAAGAGGGCGGATATAACATCGACGGCGCTTGATTCCAGTTCTTTCGCCCCGTCTCGCGATGTTCGGCTGGCTTCCCCACGCAGAGTACCCCGTCACCCGTCAATTCAGTTTCGTCTTCAGTGTCATTACTTGGGTACTCTTCACCCTCATTACTGCAGCCCTTGCCGGTGGGTTTTTTTTACTGCGTTCTGAAGTGCTCTAGGTCTAGTCTCATCATTAATCCAGTTGTCTCCTTTGCTGCGTACGGATATGAGACCATCAGTGTTCTGAGTCCAGAGTTCAATGCCACTCAAGAATTCGTGAGCAAGATGTTCACCGACGTTTTCCTTCGCTGATGTTTGTATAGTGGTTTGATCACTTTATCCCTCGGTCCCTTATGCCGCAAGCGGGCAGCTCGTGTCAACCCTTCGCGTATCGAATAGGGGACTCCTTTCGCACTTCTTCCCGGATCTTCACATGGGAAATCATAAACATCGCCCAGAACCGTAAGCCGCTTACCCGCTATATGATGGACTTACTCCATGGCCGATAGAGGACGAGCAAGGAAACTGGGAGTCAGGTAGTCTGTTCACGAGCATGCCCTACAGCAATGTCCAGATGGACTACTGCGATGTGAGCGATATAACGCTGCTTGCCGATCTCTTCCAGCAGTCTGTCCAATTGGAGGTAAGAACATCTCGGTCCAAACATTGCATATGACTGAGAACAGTCTAGACTCGAATAATGTGTACTTTGCCTATTCCCATGATGGCCAGAACCATCGTGTCAGCTTCCGAGCTATTGTCTCGTTCCACGTTTGTCGAGTACCCTTGGACGACGAACACCACCGGCGGATCTGCTCCGATCCCACCTCAAATGAACGTGTCGTCTGCTATGGACATGTTGGGGACAGACTTATGGGAGCACTTAGAGGTTCTGAATGTCGCAACGAATGGATCGGCACCCAGCTTACTTGAAGCACAATTCACCTACCATGGTGAAGGCTTAAGCTGGTGTCCCGCTGCATTTATTGGCACACAAGGCTGGTGTACGCTGTCGGATGAGCTTATGGAACCTCACTTTGAGTCAACGCTTCCTTGATCTGTCCATCTTGCTGGGTACTCAGCATTGTGCTCTAGGTTGGGACAAGACAGCGTTGGTTGGTTGAACACAACCTTACTGTATGAAGACAGTTCAGACGAATTGACGGTTGAAGATGCGAACTTCTACAATCCGGTCCGCAACGTGATTCGAGCGATGCACTCGGCAGCAAGGGCAGATCTTGGATCCTATCGTGCCAACAATCTGTTTCAAAACGAAGACGTCTTACATCAACAAATCAATGCAACCGCAATCTCAACGTGGTATGGCGTGACAATAGTCACCACATTACAGGGCGCGAATGCCGTGCTTGGAAACGACCCGGAGTGGAATTTTTCGGCTCTGCCTCTCACCGCACCCGGACCTAGCGTTATGGAAACTACGTATCTTTGCAATCGACAGGTAAGTCTCTTGAAGTAGCCGAAGCAAGTCGGAGCTGAATTGTTACTAGGTTCAGAAGTCAGCGGCTGCCCTGTTCTTTTCGATCACTTCTGGTACTTGGTCCAACCTGTTCGGTAAGCATCATCCTCCTGCCCGAGGAGCAGCCGCAACTTATGATTGAAAGCCGCTTATGGGTTCTGGATGTTTATCAGTACCTGGTATCTCAAGAGGAAGCAAAACGACAGTACGTAGCTCCAGTTTGACGCTAGTCGGCGAAATTGACAAGTGCAGTGAATATCTGTGAGGGATGTATGCATACAAAAGGGGTGCATCGACACGCCCCTTCCTTCAGACAGTCAAGCACCTCACTGTCACATACGATTGTCCCGAGCCACGGCGGACATGAGCCCGCCAAATCACCGGATCACAACGCAGAGGAAGACGCGGGTCATGTCTATCCTCATACGAACCCCACGACACTGCCATTCCTTGGTGGAACATATGGTTATACCCACTTTCAGCGAGTGGGACAATCGGGATATGCAGATCCCTATCAATCGCCCGGCGACATCCCACTGTCGCCTTTGACTCCACGGCAGCCCGCGTATTCCGATTGCCCACCTCGTAGGTCAAATCTGACCACGCAGGGGGACTTTCCGCAGTCTGAACCCTCTGGATACATGGATGAACGCCGCGCATCTAGTCCAAGTGCTTTGCATTCACCACAAACATCTGCCGCACCTTCCACCTCGCGGCCCAGCCTTTATTCTCCAGCTGTAGCTAATCTATACGGCAGTAACTAGTACCGCGTTGGGAAGCGGTTCGTGCGGCAGCTTGCTCCAACCAGCATGTAGTTCGGTCATATCTGGAATCTCATAATGTGTGAACGATTCTAGTGTTGAGTAACACCATGCGTTCTCGTCCCTTCCGCATCTACGCGGTCCTGATGTTGCAAACAGGGCGATCCCGTCATGCCTATCGCGAGCGCGTTTCTGCTGAAGGAACTCTTGGAAAACTCGGCCAGTTTGGTGCTGCAACACGGCGCCGACCATGGCACAAAGTCGTTCCCACCTCTCTGCCCCATCAACAACTCACGCGCGTATTTCACAAAGGGCATCTTACCGGAAGACGGCCATGCATGTGAGCTTGATCAGCCACATTTTCCGGCAGCTACTAGCGCACGTCCAGCAGACGGACTCTAGCCATCATAGAGCGACGAAAAATAAATGACATTCTATGAGGGAACGAAACACAGAGCACAGTCAAGAACAGAGATGGAACAAAGTAGGAACAGGTGCAAGGATTACACAAAGAAACTATTAGTAGACAGCGACCGGAGCAAGAGTATTAAGTGGATGAAACAACTAATAGGGTTTAAAAAGAACATATTAGCAGACAATTATCAGTGGTTAAGAGACGAACGAATAGAAGGACACAGCAATTAAGAAGCACAGTGACTACAGCAAAGGCACGATGGGTATGAGGGAGGAATGATAACCACTGACTTGGAGAAGTAGACATAGAAGCGAAGTCTAGTAGTGAGCTTCTTCTTCGTCTTCTTCTTCCTCATCTGTCAGAACGTCAGCGTTTGCCCATGAAGGATTGACAATTCCCTTACAAAGATGCAGAGCGGGAAGTGGATCTGCTCGGATCACATTGCCCCTCAGAGAGAGGTACTCTGACCGCACGGAGTCGTAGTCCTCTTCAGGATACGCAACAACCCATCCATCCCCCACGCCGTATGTGAATTCGGGGTTTTCGGTTCCATCCCTTTCGGTGCGGATCCACCACTCGAAGGCTGGAACATCGGGGTCCGTGTACATCCATTGGAGGATGCTGCCCGTCTCGGTGACATAAAAAAGGGATGCTGGAGGTTCCTCCTTGCTTGGTGCATCCGGGTGGGAGTGGCCCGGCAAGGAGTCCGCCAAGGTTTCGCCATCGCAGAGTTGTCTCTCCATCTCTTCGACGACGGAATCTTCATCCTCTGATCCATAGAAGGAGTCTTGCACATTGGTGTGGCTGCGGCAAAATGTCAAATACAGTCGGACCCCAAAACAGTAGAATAACACTAACAGACGCTCTTCATGCGAGCTCTCATGGTGCATGTACCGCGAGGATCGTTCCATCGGTGTACACAAAGGGGATGTCAGAATGCTGCTGGTTGCCAGCACCTCAGTTTCATGCTCCTCGTCATCCCAGTCCGTGAGCGTAATCGTCACGAACGAAGGGGTATCGATATACGAGTCGGGCGAAGAGGGTGGCGAGCTCCAAGAGAAAGTGAGATCTGGCGGTCCCTCTATGGGTGTGTTATCGACCAGCGAGATCGTGAGCCGGGGTAGGGAGGTGCTGACGATGATCTCGCCGGAGTCGGTCATCTCAGTGTCGATGATGTCAACATCGCACGAGTCTTCTAGAGACGGCCCTGCGACGTACGTTAGACGAAGAAGGTGCAAGAGAGTCCAAGGAACGCACTATCCATGAAGGCATCAGCTAGCAGTGTGTTCCTAGTATTGTCTTCTGATCCAACCGAAATGTTGGTAATGTTGAGGCCAGCATCCTCTTGAACCAACGGTATGTGGGCTCCCGCCTCCGACGTGTGAACCTGATTGCAATTCAGGTTCGAGTTGCCTCGGAAACTTCAAGAGACCTACCTGTCGATCAAGGTCCGTGAGCTCCATAGTGGTGGGCCCAGGTGTGGCGAGAGGAAGAGCCGAGAAACCCCACTCCAGGGCGTTGCCGAGGGCGGCGTTCGCATCCTGAACTGGGGCTTCATCCTGCAGAACAGACAGAGGAGGGTCAATAGCCTCGTCGGCAGAGTTGAGCGGGCTTGCAAGGTTCGGCTCGCTCTGGAGGTCGATCGGCGTGATGATATCGAGCCTGTCAGGGCTGTCGTGGGCGACTTCTTTCTCGTACGCGAGACGGAGGTCATCGAGCCCTGCCAACAAAGGAGCAGCACCGAGAATGCCGTATCCGGCCATCGGGTCCAAGAGGCCCGTGTGGGAGGCAATGCAGCCCGTGATACCGTGGGCGGGAGCGAAGGTCGTAAGGCTCAGGAGCCAAGAGAGTGGAGAACGTTTTGGGAGCGTCTATACAGAGAGTTAGGACAGACGCAAGTTGCGTAGATAGACTGCAGGCGCACCTTGGCGAGACCGAGACCAAGCTGCCCAACGGGCGACACAAGCACCTTCACATCCGAGAAGGGACGGAAGGGGTTGTATGGAGCGCCAACAGTAAGTGCGATGATCGAAGACATGGTACAGAATAGAGGGAGGAGCACGCGAAGAGCGGAGACCGCGGGAGGAGGCTGAGAGCTGAGAGGGGAAGATGGTCGAGGGGGAGCAAGTTGGATTCCCCTCGAGCGAGCCCCGCAGGAGCCATTTGACCCCCAGGACTCGCCTAGCAGCGTCGACTACTGTGATGTTCACAGAGAGTGAAACCGGATGGCCAGACCACGAGAGTGAGACGGCTCTGGAATGCGCGCCATGAGAGACAACCGCAACGCGTTCACGCTGCCGAGCTCTTCTATCTGCAGAACGTGCGTAAAGACGGCGCGATTGTCCAGCTTAGCCAGTGTATCGCTGCCATAGACCAGTCTCCAAAGTAGAACGTACGGGAGAGGACAGCGGAGAATATCGACTCAGTTGAAGCAAGTCAGGTCGCTTCAGGTTGGGCGGCGATCCTGCCGAAGACACGTCGGCGTGTTGCCTTGGAAGCCAGGGTCTAACGACAGTATATAGTACGTCTTCGCCCAGCCGCATACAGCTGGCCTCCAGCACCGCGGCGTCCTCCGCGCTAAACGCGCGCAGCCCGTCGTCGTCTGTGAACGGGCACGATGATCTCGCAGATGTGGCCATCCCCGAGAGTGCGCCGTATTCGAAGAACGCGCGTGCCTTGTGGATGGTGCAGATCGACAGGAGTGATAGCGAACACTGTCCAGGCGCGTTCTGCAGCGCGAGAACGGCGGAGTCTCCCAGAAGCGCCTTGACGAGCCATGCGGAAGATACGGCGTGACACATACGTCATCAACACACGTCTCTTTCTAAACGCCTTCGCTGCCGCATCCCGAGTGCAATACATAACGGTCAGATTGTGCCACGTGGCGAATGCATTGATGCTCGCGGCCTCCAGAGGCGCCGAATGGCTCCTCGGAAACCCCAACCCTGACGTCCACCATTATTGCTATACCTGTTCGTTGTGTTTTCGGCTCCACCTATTGAGCAGGACACGCCGAGTTCCAACTCTCGAGCTGCTTGACTACTCCAACGCGCTCTGAACCTCATTGGACGTCCATCTACTGCCGTTGTTCCATCCCCGCTCCCTGCTTGCTTCTCAATTCTTGCCTCCGCTCGCTCAGGCTCCGGCAGCTTACGATGAACGCGACCCAGCCCCAAGTAACATACCACCGCCTCGGCCGGAGCGGGCTGCACGTCTCCTGGCCCATACTGGGCATGATGGCCTTTGGCAGCTCGGAATGGGCCGTTCGTACCCTGCCTCCCTGGCCCTCCTGCCGAGTCCTGGGCTTATCACTCGTGCACTAGGGGTGGGTGAAAGACGCCGACGAGGTCCGGCGCCGTCCTTTTCTCCGACTGCATGTGCAACATTGACGATGATGCTACTCTGTGCCAGGCGCTTCCAATTATCAAGATGGCCTGGGATAGGGGCGTCAACACGTTCGACACGGCCAATGTGTACTCGCAGGGCGAGTCGGAGCGCGTGCTTGCAAAGTTTCTCAGGACGGTGCGTCATTCCCGATCCCGTCCTCTGCTCCTGCTGCTCTTGCTCGCTCGTCCATCCTGCATAAAGCACCGTGCTGACCCGGAGCGCTGCACATGGATGCATAGTACTCGATCCCCCGGTCCCGCGTGCTCATCCTCACCAAATGCCACCGGCTGGTCGCGGCCTCCCCGAGCGTCGCGCCCCCCGACGCGCGCCAGCTGATGCCGCACCGGGACTACCAGAACCAGTACGGCCTGTCGCGCGCGGCGATCTTCAGCGCGGTCGCCGCCTCGCTCGCGCGGCTCGAGACGGGGTACATCGACCTGCTGCAGATCCACCGGTACGACCCTGACACGCCGGCGGAGGAGACGATGGGCGCGCTGCACGAGCTGGTGGTGGCGGGCAAGGTGCGCTACCTCGGCGCGTGCACGATGCTCACCTGGCAGCTGGCAGCGTACCAGCGCGCGGCGGTGCGCAACGGGTGGACCGCGTTCGTGAGCATGCAGAGCAACTGGAGCCTCCTGGCGCGGGAGGACGAGCGGGAGCTGGTGGGGTACTGCGCGCACGCGGGGATCGGCTTGATCCCCTGGGGGCCGCTGCAGAGCGGGCTGCTGGCGCGGCCCGTGGGCGCGGAGAGCGAACGGACGCGGAAGACGGTGAACATGTTCACGAGCTTCGAGACGAGCGAGGAGGACCGGGCGGTCATACAGCGGGTGCAGGAGGTCGCGCGGCAGAAGGGAGCGGGGTGGAGCATGAGCCAGGTCGCCCTCGCCTGGCTCAGGCCGCGCATCGTCAGCCCCGTCATAGGCATCTCGTCGGTAGGCTGCTGCTCTGTGTCGTTGGCGGGCTTGCGGGCGCCACTGACGCGCGCCCGCCGTAGGAGGAGAGGCTCGAGCAGGCGTTGCTGGGCGACAAGGAGCTGACCGAGGAGGAGAGGAGGTACCTTGAGGAACCGTGCGTTACTCGTTGTTTCCGTGCTGCTTCGGAGGGACGGAAGGCTGATGCTGTTGGTAGGTATGTGCCGAAGCAGCTTGCGCGGCTGACGTGAGGTGGGGCGAGGGGATGCATGGACTGTATACGGTTCCGTACTGTACTGTTGACGCAGCGAGGGCAGATGAGAGATCACGAGGGGACATGGTGAGGTGTTTGGGGAAAGTTGGGTAGAGAAGTCAATGTGAATAGAACAACAATAGCCGCGGGGCGGCAGTTGTCGGGAAACAATAAGCAGCCTCCGTTGCGGACAATGATGCTGTGCATGCACCTGTTGATGCATTGCCAGCCTTCGCATGAGCAGACGCGGACGCTGCCGCACGGGCTGGCCGATCACTGGCTGTGCCCCGGCCAAAGCAGTACAGACCTGTTCATCATGGTGCGACTTTGCTCGGAATGAAGCGGACCCTTCGGTGGGCAATGGATAGTAGTACCTTGGTTGGAACGCGTCGCAGCAAGCGCTTGCCCGGGCGATCGTCCCGTCATATGCTCAATATCCCGGTGAGTAAGGAGCGAAGGTTGCAGGAATGAAAGGCCGGGGGTCCCTTGGCGTGTGACGCAGCGCTTCCCTCGGCGGCTTGGTGGATGTCGCACGTGGGTGGCTGAGCCGCGGTTGAAAAGGGTCCGGTGGGACATTGCTCCCTTTGTGGATGGATTGGCTGCACTAACCTTACTACTACTACTAGTACTGCGTTTGTCTACGGCGGCTGCGTGTATGCACTGTCCTCACTCACGCTCCTTGCCCGCCTAGCTGAGCGCGTCTGCCCACCATAGCTCCCTACGCCCCCCTCCCGCAGCATCTCCCGCCCTCGCCCTCCCCGCGCCACCCCCCCCCCCCCCCCCCCCCCCCCCCCCCCCCCCCCCCCCCCCCCCCCCCCCCGCGCCACTCCCGCCCCGCATCCCCCGCCTCACCCCCGTCCACCGCATCCTCCCCGCCCACCAGCACAACCACCCCAACGGCCACCTACAGGAAGCCGCGCCTCCCCCTCCCGCCCTCGGCCCGCAGCATGCTCCGCTCACTCATCTACCCACCCACCAGGCGCGAGCTCGTCCTCCTCCTCTCCTTCATCCTCCTCCTCCTCCTCGTCATACAGCCAGACGTAACAAGCCACCTCTCAGAGTATCGCGCCTACCTCCCCCTCCCCATCCCCGACCTCGCACCACACCCGTCACCTAGCCCCCATGTCCGGCCCCCGCTCTCCTCAGGCGAAGACGGCATGGAGGGCGTCGAGCTCGACTGGGACGGAATCCCCGACATGGAGGAGCTCATCGACGAGGCCGCCCAGGAGGCCAGCGAGCTGGGCGACGAGGACGACGAGCTGCCAAAGCAAAAGGTCGAGCAGAATGACCTGCTCACAATGTTCGGCCCGCAGCGCGAGCCGTACGCGGCCGATGTGAGGGAGTACTGGCAGAACGGCAAGATAAAGGCGAGCAACGTCGTCAGCCACGCGCCCGGTGAGTCCCTCTCGATTTGTGGATGCGGTAGGGGCTGACCAGACGCAGGGTTCACCATCTTTGAGAACCTGTACTTCCTCAACGGCACCGCCTACCTCGTCTCCTCCGACCCTGAGTCCTTCCCCGCGCGCAACCTCATCACCGGCTCCGGCTTCGGCATCTACAACTCGCCCGAGGAGGTGGCCGCCCGCGAGCCGACAGACAAGGACATGCAGATCATCTCGCCGCAGCGCGCGCGCGAGCTCTTCGCCGACGCGGCCGTGCGCCTGCACGGCACCTCCTGGTGGACGAACGACCCGGCGCAGTTCATCGCGCACTACTACCACTTCTCCGCCGAGCTCATGTTCGGCCTCTGGCGGACCTACGCCTCGCTCGACCCGAGCATCACCCCGCTCGGCCAGACCCGCCTGCCCGCCCCGCGCCGCTGGCTCTTCCCGCACGTGCCGGCCGACAAGTGGCGCGACTACGCGTCGATGAACCAGTACGTGCTCTTTGCGAGCTTCCCCAGCACCCAGCTCCTCTTCCAGCAAGACATCGCCGACATGGCCGACACGTCCAAGGTCTACGTCCTCGAGCGCGTCGTCTACTCCGACCGCTCAGCCGCGATCCGGGGCGAGGGCTGGCTCCCAAAACAACGCATGGCCGCCCTGGCCTTCTCCCACGAGAGCGTGCGCAACTGGTGGGCCCCCATCCGCTCCAACGTCGTCCGCTTCGCAGGCGGAGACCTGAACCCGTTCATGCGCCCGCACCCGCCCCCGCCGGCCCCCGGCCAGCCACCGCCCGTCAACGACCAGCCGGAGGACAAGCCCGTGATCACATACGTCAGCCGGCAGACCTGGGGCCGCCGCATGCTCCTCCAGGACGACCATGATCGGTTCGTCGCTGCGCTCGGCAGGCTCAGCGAGATGTATGGGTACGAGGTGAACGTGGTTAATATGGACAAGTTGACCCGGGACGAGCAGATTAAGCTTGCGGGGAGGACGACGGTGCGTTTTGCTCTTCTTCCGCCTGCTTTTCCTTCTCTTCCCTCGCCGCTTGCCTGCGTGCCTGCGTGCCTGCTTGTCGTGTCTCCTTCACCCTGTTCCATGCTCTCTGCACTATGCTCCCTGTTCCCTATCCTCTGGCCCCTGCTCCCTGTCCACAGTGCTGACTTTATTCCCCACCCCAGATAATGTGCGGCGTGCACGGGAACGGCCTGACCTCCCTCCTCTGGATGAAGCCGACGCCCCGGACGACAGTCATGGAGTTCTTCATGCCCCAGGGCTGGGCCTTCGACTACCAGTGGACGGCCAGTGCGCTCGGGATGACGCACTATGGTTGGTGGAACGACACATATGTTACGGGGCCTGGGATCCCGACGCACAGTGAGTGTCTTTCCTGGGCCACATCTTCCTACCGCGCATCTTGCTGCCTGGGGGTATCGGACCTTGCACCCCAATCCCCTCCCCTCCCCTCTCCCCATCCGAGAAGAACACATGCTGATCCTCTGCGTGTGCGTATAGCGAACTACGTCGACGGATTCCAGGGGAACGAGATCCCGCTCGATGGGGAAGCGGTTGCGCGCGCGATCCACGAGAGGCTGCAGCTCCCACTCGACTCGCCCGCCCCGCCCCCGGGCTCGGGGCCACAACAATGATCGGCCCTCCGCAGGTGCCTGATCTATTGCGTGTATCCCTGACCCGACTCGTGCCACCGCACCGCTTCGCTGTCCGGTTGCGCGTGTTGTGCCGCTGGCAGCAAGGCGGGGAGGCGATGTGGTTATGCTTCGCCACGCGTTCGACACGCCCTGGCGAGGACTTGTATCAATACCTCTAAACTAACAGTACCAGTATCATATCTCCGCGCACTCTTTCCCATTCCCATTCCCATTCCCATCCCGCCTTCCCTTCCCCGCCGCTTCTCTTCATACTTCTGATCATTCAACTTCGTCGCACCGACCACCCGCTGCCACGCCGTCCCTCCCGTTCGTTTTGCTTACGAGCTTCTGGCTCCGGCCCTTGTCCGCTTTTTGATTCACCTTGAAGAGAGAGAGGATGTCTTATTAATGCTTTGCTTGTGCATCTGGCGGCCTGGGGCAGGATCGTAGATGTGGAGGACCTGGTGGGCGGAGTGGGAGTGAGTTGGTAGAGGACGAGGGCTGGAGACAAAGCGCGCATACATCCTTGGTTCGACATCATCCCACGCAGCGATACAGTGCATTCTCCCGGTGGGGAATCTCGAAATAGATACAGTACCCGCATGCGGGTTGTTCATTGAAACAGCACGTGACGGCATTGTGCAGTTCACGCACCACACCGTCGCCCCGCCCCCGCAGCTCCGCAGTGGCTTCCCAGCACACGGGCATGTATGTCCCCGCCCCATCCGCATCGCCATCCTCCTCTATCGCCAGCACCCCGTCCCCCCCTCCCTCCCCCCCGCAGCAGCATCTCCCAGCCTAGCCAATGGGCCGACCGCGCCAGGCGATACTGGACGCGGCGCACGCGCGGGCACGGGCGCGCGCCGCGCAGGAGGAGGAGGGCGCGCGCTGGGCCAACCTCGGGCAAGGCGCGCTCACGGCCCTGGCGTGCTGTCTGCTGCTCGCTGTGGCGTATCTGCGGACGTTGCCGTTTTGTGTGTTCCCTTTGTGTGGGAGGGGGAGGGACGGGCTCGGTTTCGGGCTCGGGTTGGTGGTTGATGTGAGTGAGAGTGGGAGTGGGGGAGGGCAAGGGAAGACAACAACGGAGGACTGGAGGTCGTTGCCGGTCGGGACGGTCAGGTGGTGGACTTGCGGCAGCGCGGGGCAGAGCCCGAGGCCACAGTGCGGGTTCGTCATGTATGCTTTGCCATTATTCTCTCAATTCCAGAGCGATCGCGGGCTCATGCACAGGCGCATGGTAGCGTGCCGACGGACTATCACGACCCGTCAGCGGGGACGACCAAGGTCGCTCTGGCGCGGGCGAACGCAACGGCCAGCCCGAGAAAGGGCATCGTCATCTTTGGTGCTGGTGCGTCCCCCTCCTGCGAGGCATTCGGTCTGGAGGGGACTGATGGGAATGGTTAGGCGGACCGGGGGGCGCCGGAGGGTTGATGGTGTCCATGGGCGCGGGGACACAGATCCAGCAAACCGTCACCGGGGAGCACTACGATATTGTGGGAATCGACCCGAGGGGGATCGGGGATACCGAGTGCGCCGCCCGACATGTTAGGAGCCAAGGCGCGCAGCTGAGATGCGAAACAGGCCGAAAACACAGTGCCTCCCGCCGGGGCAAAACAACGCGCTGAAAGCGCACACCGTGCTGGAGCGGAACTTTGACTACTCCTCTCGCGCTGTTCCCGAGGAGCTGCGTGCCAGCCTCCTCCGGCAGCAGGAGGAGATGGATGCGCTGGTGCAGGTCCAGTACCGGATGTGCGCAGTGAACATGGGCAAGAAGGTGCGGTATATGGGAACCACGACTGTGGTGCGGGACATCGAGTTCGTGACGAGGGTGCTGGAGGGGGGGGAGGCGTTGATGTGAGTGGGTTGCTGCTATATATGTGGGGCCGAGCTGACGCGAGGATAGTAATTATTACGGAGGGTCATATGGGTCGATTATTGGGCAGTATTTGGTCAACATGTGGGGCACTGACTCGTTGGCCGTGCCGACTGGTACTGAACAGGTCTGCAGGTTCCCGGATCGGCTCGGAAAGGTGGCAATAGAGGGAATCGTGGATGGTGTCTCCTGGGCTAGTACGTACCTCCAGCCGCGTATCTCGGTCGGCACTCAACGCGACCGAGCAGACCAGCCCATGTACAAGTCCTATCGTCAATGGATGTCATCTACAGAAGACGCGTACGACTGGTTCGTACACGAATGTGCCAAAGTCAGTCTGCCGGCCCATATTGCGCACCGCTGCTGATACGGCGTAGGCTGGTCCTGGGACATGCGAGCTCGCGACGTCGGACAACGAGGATCCGGCCCGGATCAGGGCGCGTATCGAGAAGTTGTTTGATGACTTGTATGAGCGACCGCTGCCGGTTGCTACTAAGCGGTTCTGGGGAGTCGTTACGTCAGGGATGGCAAGGGGTATGGTCTCACACCGCGATCGCCTGCAAAGCACTCATCGTCTACAGCCCTCCTGTTCCGCATGCTGCAAATGCCGACCATCTGGCCGACCATTGCCGTCTCTCTCGCCCAAGCGATGCGCGGCGATGGACAAGCCGTGCTGATGCTCGACTCGGTCTTCAGCGGGTACCGCGACCTCGAGCGACAAGCCGTCTCGTGCAACGACGCGCCCAAGCCGCCCCTGTACGAACCGCCGACGAACGGGCAGCTCGTGGACGAGATACTGGGTATTGCCAAGGACGTCACCGGGTTCGCGTTCAGCATACTGACGGCAGAACCCGATGCGAGCTGCCATTATTGGCCTTTTTTTCCGCCGGAGAGATTTACGGGGCCATGGAACCATACGCTCAGAAACCCGATTCTTGTCATGAGCAATACCGTGCGGCGTCTCTACCATTCCCTGGTGCTTGTGCTGAACTACTGTACCAGGCGGATCCCGTAACGCCTATATCCAGCGCTCGTCTGGTAAAGGACCTCCTTGGCGAGTCCGCAATCCTCGTCCTGCAGCACGGCCCCGGTCACGGGACGACGTCCGTCCCAACTTCCTGTACCATGAACAAGTCGCGCGCATACTTCACCGATGGCACACTGCCAAAAGACGGGCATACATGCGAGCTCGAGTATTCGCTCTTCCCCGACAGCGGGCGGCGGTATCTTGAGGCATATAGCGCGGAAGAACGGGCCCGGCTCGAGGCGGCCGAAAAATTGTATCTAGCCATGAGGGGTGTGGATCTGTCTCGTCTATCATCCATGTAGCATAGTTATCGGCATGTACAGTTTTAGAAGGATGTACAATCTTGTATCGGTGTCGAGAATAGAACGACGTTGCACGTGATTGCGAACCCGCCTGGACGCGTTGAGCCATATGGTCTTTCCCGCACTGAATACAGGCTGATATCGACCGGGATGCCTGCTCCGCTTCGGGCAATGCTGGCCTGGGTCTCTCCTGGCCATCTCCCTGTACGACTACCTGAAGAAGGATAGACGACAATGGGAAGACCGGAACTCCCTATACTGGGTGAAACCGTCCTCGTTGTTGATAGCGGCTCGGAGAACCGGCCTCGCACAACACGCATGGTGCTTAAAGCGCTCGCCTGCTGCCTCCTACTCGGCGTCACCTTTCGACAGTTATCATTCCCATCCCACCTCAAAGCGTACACCACGGATGTTGCGACTCCTTTACATGAGAGCGGCAAGGTTGGTACTGCGGACGACTGGCGAACTCTACCCGTCGGAACAGTGCGTTGGCGCCTATGTGGGCCCGGGCCAGAGATAGCAGAGTGCGGTTTCATCATGTGCGTGCCTTCCGCCTATCTGAGAGACAAGTACAAGGGCTCACAGTCCAGCAGTGTACCGACGGACTATCATGATCCCTCTGCGGGGACGACCAAGATCGCCCTCGGGCGCGTGAACGCTACAGCCAGCCCGAGGAAGGGGATGGTTATCTTCGGCGCCGGAGGGCCGGGCGGAGCAGGCGGGTAGAGGGTGATCACAGAGGGCAGGTCTATGCAGGATGGCGTGACGGGGGAGCATTTCGATATCGTTGGGATCGATCCGAGGGGCATTGGGGATACCGAGTGCGCTTTGGTCCTCTGTAATCTTTCAAATCAAGACTAACTCACGACCCAGGCCACACACCCAATGCCTTCCCGTCGGACAAAACAGCATCCTGAAGAAACACACCGTCCTGGAGCAGGGATTCGACTACTCCTCGACCGCTCCCCTGCCCGAGCTGCGCGCCGGTCTCCTCCGACAGCAGAAGGAGATGGACGCGCTGGTCGAGACTGAGTACCGGATGTGCGGGGTACGGCTAGGGCAGACGGTTCGATATATGGGTACGACTACCGTTATAAGGGATATCGCGTTCATCACGGATGTGCTGGAGGGGAAGGGGTCGCTCATGTGAGTGTGCTATAGGGCATTTTGGGATGACGCTGATGCTGGGGTAGCAACTACTACGGTGGGTCCTATGGCTCCATAATCGGCCAGTATCTGGTCAGCATGTGCGTATCTCTTTCCCAAGATGTTGCTTTCGTCTTATGTTACCTAGGTTCCCTGACCGCGTGGGGAGAGTCGCCATCGAGGGCATCGTCGACGTTGTGGCATGGGCCAGTGGGTATATTCCGCGTCATCCAGCTACATATTCTAACAGGGCCTGCAGACCAACCGATGTACAAATCCTACCGGCAATGGCTCTCATCCACTGAGGACGCGTACGACTGGTTCGTGACCGAGTGCGCCAAGGTTCGTCGATACGCGCCTGATCTCAGCCACACACACTGACTCGGTGAGCCAGAGCGGGCCGGAAGCCTGCGATCTTGCCAGAGATGAGGACGAATTGGATGCAAACAAGGTCCGGGATCGCATCGAGGGGCTGTTTGACTCGCTGTACGAGCGCCCTATGACTGTTGCGACCTCGGACACGTGGGGCATATTCACCTCGGGAATGGCAAGAGGTATTTTGTTAACAATTTGACTCGCGTACTTTCAGGTTTCCTAACGTCGTACCACAGCGTTCTTCTTCCGCACATTGCAGCGGCCATTGACATGGCCAGCCGCCGCGACTGCCCTGTCGGCAGCGGTTAACGGCGACGCGCACCCACTCCTCGTCCTGCACAACGAGATGAACGCTGGCTACCGGGATCTGGAACGCCAGGCCGTCTCATGCAACGACGCGCCCAAGCCGCCTTTGTACGAGCCGCCAACAAACGAGCAACTCGTGGACGAGATGCTGGCCGTGGCCACGGACGTGACCGGGCTCGCGTTCAGTGTGCTCACTACCGAGCCGGATGCGAGCTGCCATTACTGGCCGGTGATACCGCCAGAGCGATTCACCGGCCCGTGGAACAATACACTCAGCAACCCGATTCTGGTGATGAGCAATACGGTGCGCTCCTTTTGCCTTCCGCATATAGGCGGCCCTGACGTCGCAAACAGGCCGATCCGGTGACGCCTATTGCAAGCGCGTATTTGCTCAAGGAACTTCTCGGCGACTCAGCTATTCTGGTGCTGCAACACGGCCCTGGTCATGGCACAAAGTCGTTCCCGACGCTCTGCACCATCAACAAATCACGCGCATATTTCACCGATGGCACCTTGCCGGAAGATGGACACACGTGCGAAATCGATAAGCCTCTCTTTCCAGCTCGATTGCAAGCGATATCTTGAATACCGGAGCGGGTTGGCAGCACTGAACCATGCGGCCTTGGGGATACGCCATCCATCACGGCCGTTCAGCTGGCGTGCGACATCCCAACAGAGATGCACGGAGAGCTCAGGAATACAGCTTCCATCGACATGTTTTGTAGTGGCATCGTCCTAGCGAATTCGCATGCATCCACCAATGAAAAGAAGACTGAATAAAATAAAGTCACTCCGGGTGCCATCAGAAAGCGCGCAGACTGCAGCTGTGACTGTTCAGGGTCCGCTCCTCGCCATCCCTCATCCCCGACAATCATTGTCCTCCCCGCTCATGCATGCCCCTCCTCCTCCTCCTCGGCGCCCCCACCCGGGGCACAGTCCGTAACCCCTCTTCCTCTTTCGCAACCCACGGCTACGCATGGCACCGTATCCCCCTGCCTTCCCCGTCCAACCCCACCCAACCATTCCCCGATGATACCTCAGGAAGCGCCGACCCGCTCGTGCTCCCCCTGCCCCACGAGTCTTACGCCGCGGGCCATGTGAGGCTCTCCCAGCTCACCGACCTCTACCGCGGGGCGATCTTCGGCTCGCCTCCTGACGCCGTGGATGAGGCAGGTGAGCTGTTTGGAGAGGGAGAAGAGGAGGGGGAGAGTGTCGAGCTGATATTGGACTCGCGCTCGGGGGACGGCACTAGTGAGTGGTGAGTATATGCTGCGATGGCAGGCTGTGCTGACTTGAGGCGATAACTAGGCAAGGACACAGTAGACGCTTCACGTGCCCTCTCAGGCTGGCTCCCTACTCCTCGCAGCGTCGACCCCGACCCCGACCGATCCGTCTTCTCCGCCCCCGCTGCCCAACCGCACGAAAGCCTCCTCTCCACGCGCTCCTTCCTCACCTCCTCTTCGCTGGCCGAAAGCAGCCGCTCGGACGCTTCCTTCGCATCCGCCTCCATCGCCCGTCTCCCCTCCTACCACCTCAACCCGCACACTATCACCCCCCTCTCCTCCCTCCCCTCCCTAGCCGCAGCGCGGCACACCCCGCCGCGCGTGACGATCCTAGCCGGCGTGCTCGAGGTCACAGGGCCCGACAGCGTGAAGCTCAAGAAGGGCCGGGAGGCGGGGAGGGAGGTGGGCGTGCTGCGCCTCGTCGTAGGCGATCAGGGGCGCGTGCTGGGCGTCACGGCGTGGCGGGAGTGTGCGCGCTGGGGCGAGGGCGAGGGCGCGGTGCGCAGGGGGGACGTTGTCCTCCTGTCCAGTACGCCCTTCCCCCTTTCCCATTCTCTTTCTCCAGCCTGAAGCTGATCGAACGGGCAGACCTGACAGTCCAGCGCGCCACCGCCGGCTCCCCCATAGCGCTCACCGCCTCCCCCTTCCAGCACAGCGCCCTCACAGTGTGCTACCGCACGCTCCCGCTCGACGCGGCCGACCGCCGGCTCAGGCCGGATCTGAGGCTCGCAGGCGCGGACAGGGGGATGGAGATGGTCAGGCAGGTCGTGGTGTGGGTTGAGGGGATGGCAGGGATTGGGCGGTGAGGGCGCTTTATTTTGCGGAGTGTGGCGCATTCAGGTGAATTGAGCTGTAGTTGCTGGGATGCTTGCTGATGATACCCAATTGCAAATAAGAGCTTGCAGGTCTCCATTGTACCTCATAGCTTTCTCAAAGGTTGCTGGATACAGAGCCAACCGGTTGTGAAGGTTACAGGGTTTGCCCCAATGTCCATGTCAATGCCACGTTGACATTGGTGCTAATCCTTTTGAAAACAACCATCTTGACATCAAACAATCCAAGTCTATAATTAGGAACAGCTACTTATGCTCTAACTTGCTCCTGACACCAGAGAGGGAGCAGCGCGCCCTTGGCCGGCCAAGGGTGCAAGTCACGTTCCGCTCTAATTCCCGAGTGAATTACCAACATGAAACCGGCATCTCTCGGACCCTCACTTCCAGCCAGCGGCATGAACTCTCGCAAAAACCTCTTCTCCATCCTACTCCTACACCTGGCTAGCTGGAAATGTCCCAAGCAGCAAACGAAGCGGCCCGGGTTCGTCTCCTCCTATTGTTGCTATGCTTGCCGTTGCGCGAGTTCTGTGCTGGAGTGCTCTGTTGACGCGCGTTTTGGGGCAGGCCGAACCGGCAAAGGTTCTCGATGGCGTTAATGGTACTGTGCGCTGTCTTCTAGGTTTCTTCTCGTATTCATGGTATGCAGGCGTCCAGCATCCGCTCCAGGAGAAGGTATCCCCCGGTAGGTTCTGTCTTCTCACAGACCGAGGTACCATGTTCTGCAACTGATCCGATGATGGGGTTATCGCAGAGCTCGTGAGGTTCGGAAATTATTACAACTTCTGGCTGTATGACACCGCAAGCAATACTTTTGACCTTACTCGGAAGAAGGCGACCAAGAAAGCTCTCACGGTGCCAACGTTGTCCAAGGGCAACTCGAGCATCACCTTTGCGCCCGAGCGCAGCGCTCTGGTCATCATCGACATGCAGAGTAGGCTGTTTCGTCGAGTATTCCCCCGATAGGCTCATTCGCAATGTAGACTTCTTCCTGCACCCCGAGCTGCGCCCCGGGTCCGAGCTCGGCCGTATTGCCGTCGACCCCACGCTCAAGATGATCGACGCCTTCCGCGCGCAGGGGATGCCTATCGCCTGGGTGAACTGGGGCATCACAGAGTACGACATGGACCACCTGCTGTCCCCCTCGTTCATGTATAACTTTGCGGGCGACAAGAATTCCGTCGATACCTTGACGTTCTGCTCCGAGATGGGCACGATCGCCAATGGGACGATTGATATGGGTAAGAAGCTCTGCAGGGGCTCGTGGAACGCCGAGATGTATGGCCCGCTCCAGGATAGCTACCTCAAGGGCAAGGAGCTCGGCACCGACTTCTACTTTGACAAGAGTTGGCGAGTCTGTTCAGTGACTGGCACAGCGACTGACACTTCGCGGCTTAGATACCGCCTCCGGGCTTTGGGGTGTCATGACGCCCCTGGAGATGTGGCTGCACGACACGGGCATCACGACCATGTTCTTCGGCGGAGTGAACACCGACCAATGCGTCTACGGGACGATGCTCGACTCGTCGTACAAGGGGTACGACACCGTCATGGTGACCGACATCTGTGCCACGGGGTCGCCCCAGTTCGCCACTGACATGGTTGTGTACAACATGAATGGCCGGGGATGGGTGACGAACACGGGGCTGATGCTTCCCTTGCTCAATGCTTGAGCATGCCCTACGTCCCACAAGGACTGTATCGTGATCCATCATGTATCGCTGGTATCTTGTGTAGACATATGGAATAGACAATGAACTGGATCCGACCGTTGAGCATCCAGACCGATCTGATCTCGAAAGTCGACTCGTATGGGCACAACCAAAGGGTCGCATTTTGGGGCTGTATAATAGACAGAGTTGTAAAGCAAGCAGCGCCGTACGCGCCTAGTATCCCGCAGCGCCGGGCGCCCTGTCGCCCTCCCTCCTCAGGCGCATGAGCACCTCCCTGTATCTCGACAGATCCGTCGTGCCCGCCCCAGCGCGCGCAAGGGTCTTGCTCTGCGAGTTCTCGAGGTCGATCAGTGCGCAGATGCGGGACCAGGTGGTGCCCTCCGCCAGAGAGGCAGTGAGCTCGTCGACGTAGTGAGCCTCGTTTTCCCTACATGGTGTATCAGCATACATTGATCATGCGATGGATACGGTGGTGACGCACTTGTTCTCCCGGATGTTCTTCTCCTTTTGCTTGTTGTAGTCCTCGTAGAACTGGTCGATGCTCTCCTCAGCCTTCTTGACCGTGTCCGCCTTCCGGCGCGCGGCCTTGTCCTCGCGCTCCTTGATCTGAGCCGCTTGCTTCTCACGCCACTCCCTACGCGTGGGTGTCAGAAACGGCATCGTAAGTTGTGGAGGAAGACGTACTTGATCACCTCCGGCTCCTCTTCATCATCGTCCTGGGTATAGACTGGCGGAGCGGGAGACATAGCAGGTGCAGATGGCGCAGGCGTAGCGATGAATGACGGACGCAGGGTAGGCTGCGCAGGCGGAGCAATCGGTTGGAACTGCATGTATGCGCACATGTTAATAGCCAGTCATCTCGACGCTAGCATGACGTACAGCAGGCGTATCATCCAGCTCCGGAAACTGACTCTCGAACTTCTCCACCTCATCGTCCGCGTCACCCGTCACCTTGACCGTCGTGGGCGGGGCCGAGGGAGCCTCGAAGCCCCAGCCAAAGTCGTCCACTGCTGCGGGCGGAGGCGGGACTGAGCCCGAGTGGACCGACGCCAGCTGCGTTGGGTCGAAGTCATCTGTAATGTCCGGGAAAGCAGACGCGGCGCGGTCGAGCTCGCTGTCGAAGTCCATTGCTGAGCGTGTGAGAGGGTCAGACAGATGGGGTATGAGGAGGAGTCGGATGGTAGGGAGCTGCGAAGCAAGGACGGGTTTGACGCTGCGTGTCCCCCGGTGGCTGTGGCGTCGCTCTTCGAATTACCTCCGTATCGCGTGTTCCTGCTTTCTTCTCGGCGGCTACGGTGTTGCACTTCTCACCGCCCGTCACTCATCATCATGCAAGGACAACAGACTGAAAAACCTACATTGGTATTATTCAACACAAAATTCACAAGAAAAACCTTCCAGATTCTACATAAGGTAGCTCAGCAAATCCCCCCGATCTCGACTGAGCGATGCGGCCACGCTCGAGAACGCTCCAATCGCGCCGTCCATGCTCCCTCCCGGCGCCTCCGTCTCGATGTTCTGCCCGAATCCGTCGCTATTATTATGCAGCACCAGTAGAGCGCCTTCTGCCCCCTTGGGAGGGACGTACCCTCCGCCTTTACCTGTGAAAATCGACAGCTTGCGTGTGACGAGGACGTGCTTCTGGTCTTGCAGTGCGAGGGATAGGAACTTGAGTGCAGAACGATCGGCGTAGTCGTTGAATGCGAACATGCGCATGTTATTCAGTTGGTTATGCTTCGACACCGTCTTGAGCGCGGCGATGTATAGCCGGTTCAGCAGGGTCGCCTCTATCTTGCGCGCAAATATAGCAGGAGGGTCGAACGTGTAGACATAGCCTTGAAGGCAGAGCTCCTCCAGAGCTGAGAGCTCGTTCCGCACCTGATGCAGAGCGCTGTTGAACAGCAGTTCCAGGGAGAGGATCTCACCCGACTGCACGCGGAAGAATGTCCCCTGGATTTCCTCCGGCGTCGCAGCTGGATTTCGGATCCAGTTCTCCAGCGCGTCTATTGCCTGATCCACCGTCCGGGCATGCGCGGTCACCTCCTGAATAGCAGGAAGTTGCTTGCTGGTGACGAGATGCGCGATCATGTGCGCGCGGAGGACAAAGTCGTACGCTTGCCGGAAACCGGGATCTTGTTTATCTTCCGCCGAGGGAACCTGGAAGTTCATGGGGAGGGAGGCACCGATGCTTGGCAGGGGGGTGAGTGAGGCGAGTTCCAGCATCACTTGTTCATCTTCGAAGTCCGGGTGAATGAGTGCTGAGACAATCACTTGCCTCGCTCGGTCCAGCCTCTCCAATATGTCCCTTGTCGGCAGAAAACGGAGCATCATATGGTTCCCCGCGACGTAGTTGTATTCCCCGTGCACCATCGCTAGTACGATCGGCGTGACGTACGTGTGCAGCGCGCCCTCCATATTGGTGATCGCGTCCGGCGGGTGGTTCCCCTGCTCGAACTTGACCCCCAGTGCGCGGTTCTTCTTGTTCCGCATCAGGTGGTGGATCAGAACGGGGGGAACAAACTCGCTGCTGCTGATGATTGGCGGAGGCGAGGGGATAGGAGAGGCGAGATAGTGCGCGCGGACGTTGGCGCCGTGCGGGACCTTTGTGGTGAGAAGAACATCCGAGCGACCTTGAAAGGGGTAGAAATAACTGCTGGGTTTTAGCCTGTACTGTGAGGTAGAGAAGGAGGGCATGTTGAATGTGCGGATGCCGGCTGGCAATGTTGCGTATGACGCAGACGGGCCCGGCTTTGGCAAGACATTTTCCATCGCTGCATCAGACGAGGACGATGTACTTGGTTCGCTGGTGTCCATATCTGAAGAAGGGTAAATTGAGTGCGATGCATTGCCAGTCGGTGTTATATAGGCCGCCAGCTAGCAGGAAGCGACGACAACATGGTGGTGGGCGCCTATTGAGCGGTGTATGTGTCGACCGCCAAGGCCGTCCACGGAAACCCGGCGCGAGAACGGTGGAGGACCCTGATGGCCGGGCCTAGAGCAACGGCGGCTCTCCACAGCCACACCCGAGAGACAGTCTTAGCTCCTGGCCTCCATCCTGAGTTCATGCACACTGCACGCCGCCCGCACGCGTCCTTGCTTCTGCTCGACGCGAGGCCCGCAACGTCGACCCGTTCTTATAGTGCCTCGTCCTGCTCGGTACGACCATCCGTCTCTGCCAGGAGGCATAGCATGGCCGGCGAGTTCAGCATTGTCAATGTTGGACGATAATAGCTACCCCGATATCTGGTCTTATGCTCCACCGGCAGACCCGATCCCGGCCGCACCGCCGGTAAGATATCCAGTTTTGATGATGCAGGCCGCTTAAGCTGATCATTGCGCCTTGTTGTAGCTGAAGGAGGGGCCGTACGAATATGACGCGAATGGCCTCCGGATCAAGGGATTTGCCGCCGCAACACCGGAAGAAATCATAGCAGAGATCCATTCGCAGTATGATGGTACCCCGAAGCAGTACGGTGGTGCCCGATTTGTGGCTGCTCGTCGGAAGAGCAAGCAGTTCTTCCAGGTAGGACTTCGCTTTGCCTAGATCCAAAGTCACTGACTTGCATCCAGGCTCACCTGATGTGGTACGGCGTAAAGTTTCCGCCAAACGCCGGTATCCGGGATCTCGAGGTGTACCTTGCGCGCGAGATGCTTCGTGTCGAACCTGCTCCGCAAATATCGGCAGATGTGCGCGCGATCGAGGCCGATATGCGACAGCGATTCGAGACGAGCGGGCTGGACCCTACCCAGACGCCGGGCGGAACGTTCAGCGAGCTGCCGGACACGAGCACCCTCGACCTTGCCCTGTCACAGGAGACATTCATCGAGTGCGACGCGAACGACTTCCTGGCCGATCCCGAAGGCTTTCCCGGGCTGTACTTCGGCACCGACACACCCGAGGCGCGTGTCGTCGTCTTACAGAGGCTGCACGAGACGTACCGCCAGTTCGCCGATGCGACGTTGTGCGACAAATATGGGCTAAAGAGCGTCCATCTCCCCACGCCAGGTTGCCGGGGCCTGTACTACGACATTGTCGTCTCTCAGAATGCGAATGCATTGGCGACAAAGGTGATCGAGCTGGGATCGACTCAGTCAAGGGGAAGGCATCATCGGCATGCGCATGCTGCGTAATAGATTTTTCATGCACTGTATCCCTACGGCTATTCTTAAGCTTCCTTTCATCCACTATCCTTCTCGGCCCCGTATGCCAGGCTCTTTCGTAATTGCTCCACATTTGAAACTGAACCTCGGTCCGAGGAGTCGGCCGACGGACGCGTGTCCGGCCGGCACAGCCGCAGATGCCGATCCGAAGGACGATCTACTCTCTGCCGCAGGCACAGGGTCCATCAGCGCAGCTTGCTTCTGACTGACATCCTGCTTGCCGTCTCGCCAACGAATTACGAATGCCGCATCGACGCGTCAGAGCTGTGCCGTGGATGGCAACATCCCGAGCTCTCAGAGTGATGAGATTAATCCCGGCTGTATAAAAGACCTGAAACCGCAATGCTGAGAGACAGCAACCACACCGACGAAATGGCAGAAACTGTACTGGAACTCGCTAAGCTCATCTCTGACTCTGCTGAGACGATCAACAAGGCATGCACGGAGAACGGCACATCCGTGCCAAGCCTTGATGCGCCGTTTGATCCTCGCACTGAGGCTTTCCGTGGACATGCCGATGTGTCGATCGCTGTGAACACTGCGATTTCGGCCGCATATCAACTCATTGCAACTCTTCGACCGGCGCCAGCGTCCATCTTCCAGTTGGCCACTTCTGTACGTAATACAATGACTGAGCGGTTGACACGTTTTCTGATTGCTGTGACATTAGTTCTTGCACTCTTCTGCCCTGCGGGTGGCGTTCGAAGCCAACGTCTCAAGGATTATTAAAGAAGCTGGCGGCAAGGTCCATCGCTACCTCTTCTCCTCTCACATCCTTCTCACAGCTCTCAGGGACTGCACATAAAGGATATAGCGGCGAAAGCCGACCTTGATCCCAAGAAGCTGGTTCGCATCTTGAGGTTCCTCGCGACGCACCATTTCTTCGGGGAAGTAGAGCCGGATGTCTTTGCTAATAACCGCCTGTCCTCCCTTCTGGACATCGGCAAGCCTCTGTCGGAGATACAGTCTAAGTATGTCGCATCTCGTGCTCAATACTTAGCCCAACTGATCATGCATAAGCCCCATAACCAAGTACGAAGGCACGTCTGGGCTGCAGGCTGTCCTTTCCTTGATGCTGGACGACTCGCACAAAGCCAGCGCCTACGCTTGGGAGACGCTGCATGACTCCAAAACTGCCTTCTCCGAAGAGCCGGCAGAGTCGGCGTTCAGCACGTACATCGGCAACGGGAAGACGTACTGGGCTTGGCTCGAAGAGCCGGGGAATGCCAAGAAGGAAGCTGCGATGTCTGTCGGTATGGGCACTGGGCAGACCGCGAGCGCCGACGCAATCAACCAGGGTATCATTCATCTTGTTCAATATTTCCCGGATTGCTCTGATGATCACTAGGCTTCGACTTCAAGTCATTGAACGAGAATGATCATGTTGTCGACATCGGAGGCGGCATCGGCAACACAGCGCTTTCCATCGCCCGTGGCAATTCCTCCGTCCGCATAACCGTCCAAGACCGGGCCGCTGTGATCAAAGACGGCATCGAGAAGTGGAAGCAGTCGTTCCCCGAAGCACTCAGCTCGGGCCGTGTGACGTTCCAAGGTACGCCCGGCTTTCCTCCCTCCATAGTCAAGGGAAGCTAATCTGCATGCAGAGGGCGACTTCTTCGCGCCTCAGTCCATCAAGGACGCCTCCGTCTTCATCCTCCGTCACATCCTGCATGACTGGTCGGACAAGTACTGCCTGCAGATCCTGTCCCATCTCCGGGCTGCAGCCACACCCAGCACCAAGCTGCTGGTGATGGATAGCATCATGCACTATGTGTGTGCTGATACTGCCAACGTGTCTGGAGGTGACGGAGCGGCCGTCCCTGGGTGGGACGAAGGGATGAAGAACGACGCTCCTGCTCCTTTGTTGCCCAACTGGGGCGCTGCCGGCGCTCAGCTGTACATTGCGGACCTGGCGGTAAGTTTTCCCGCCGCTGACTTCCGGACTTATGTGTGCTCACGATACAAACAGATGCTAATGGTGCATAACGCGCAAGAGCGCACGCTTCCCGACCTCCGTGAGCTGCTCAAGCGCGCGGGATGGAAGATCGTGCGTGTGTATCCGGATGAAGGAGGCTTGGGCTCGCATGGTACCTTGGGTCCGCAAGTTGAAGCGGTGCCCATCTGAATGCCCTGCTCTGAGTCAGGAAGGCCGTCTGGTATCGAGCACACTTATAGGCTTCAAACGTCTCGTTAAGAAGTCATCACGTGATCAGTCATTGCTCCCTGAGCGGTGTTGTTGCAAGATCGCAGCATGTCCGTCCAAAACTCCCGAGGAAAGGTCACATTATTCAAATACAAGCCTACATAATCCTACACACCCAGCATCTACCATCCTACCGCACAAGCTCCAAAAGCCCGCTCAATAAGTAGTCCGATCATGCCTCCTCCACTTGCCCGGTCTCCTCGCTCCTCCAGAACCCTCCCCGCTCTCCCCTGCGCGCTCCCTGCGTTCCCTCCGCTTCCGGCGCTCCTCTTCAGGCGTGATGCTCATCGCGCTCTGCATCCCCAGCTCGGTGGCTGTCGTCTCCCCGCCCACTTCTTCTTCGTCCATCCCTCCTCTCTGCCGCTCATCCCCGTACGAAAGATCGTGCATTTCCAGCGCTGTCTCCCCTCCCCCTCCCCCTTCCCCTGTAACCCCAGTCGCAGTCGTGCCAAACGACTCGTCGCCCCTCCCCCTCGGCCTGCGCGAACCGAAGCCGAACCATCCACCGTGGATCCCTAGGAAGCCAGACTGCTCGAACTGGATCACGCGTGCTCGGAGGTGGGCGGTGCGAAGGCGGTGGTAGAGGGGGAGGAGGAAGGAGAGGATCGGGAGGTTGAGGAACTGGGGTGCGTGCGGGCGGACATGCTCGGGTGGGTCGGTGCTCGGGCCGCTGCTGGAGTCGCCGGGCGCAGCAGAGGTCTCCTCGCCATCGCTATCCTTCGCTGCGTCCCGCCTCCTCCCTGAGAGCCGGTTGCGCAGGTACGTAAGCCCCGTCTGCTTCCCCCTCAACGCCCTCCTCGAGCTGCTCCTGCTGAGATCTGCTCCGCTCACGCTGACCTGGAACCCAGGGTACTGCGTCCTGAGTAGCTCCTCGACTTCTCCTATCCCCATCCCGGAGCCGACCCACCACCACCACGCCAGGAAGCTCTGCCAGAGTGTGACGGCCCAGCCGAAGCACGTCAACCACTGCACGTTGTCCACTTTGATCAGGGCGAAGCCCACGCCTGCACCGAGGATCGCCAGTGAAATCGCGCCCGCGCCGAAGGCCGCTGTACCCCCGTCGGTGCGCCACGCGCGCCGGCGGTTCAGCCACCCCCAGATGGCGAGCGCCGCGGCGAACAGGAGCATAAGCGTGCTGTTGCATACGTTGCGAATCGCGTCGCCTAGGTCGATCGTACCCTGGTCGGAAGAGAGGGAGGCAAAGTTGACCCCCGAGGCGAGTACGGCGAGGGGCACAAGCATCCCACAGATCATACGCACTTCGACGGTCGAAGGGAAGAGCAGGGAGAGGAATTGGATGTTCGTGATCTGCCATTGATGCATCAGTTATGTGCATATATATAGGTTTGTGGTGACGCACGTGGACAAGACCAACGACGATCGCTTCCAGCATGTACCACGCCGCGCTCTCGGCCACCTCCCAGTTCTTGGCGGGTAGGTCCACCTCGACATAGTCGAGCATGTAGGGCCACTCGGAACCAGAGTTGAGGCTCTTCTGAAGGACAAGACCGATACGGGCGCTGATCGACAGCATGGCTGCTAGGACTGCTGAGACCTACATCCCTCCTCATCAGTACTATACGGGTTCGGGAAGGAGAGACGCACCTGCAAGGACCAATTGAGCTTGCTGAGCGGGCGGTGGTACGGACTCGTGAGGAGCAGGTGAACGAGGAGGCAGAAGAAGAATGTGAGGATGGACCCGAGCATGGCGCTCTGCACCGGGAGTGTGCGAGCGAGGGAAGGGAGGTAGGCGAGGTACGGGTCTGAGGAGAGGGTCGTGTTCGTCGTCGAGTTGGTGTAGTTGTCCATCTTGGTGGTGAGGACGAGGGGGAGAAAGGGAGGAGAGGGAGGAGAGGGACGAAGGGAAGAGGGGGCAGGATGGCCTGCCTAGGCAGGGGTGTGTGAGGAGCAGAGAGCAAAGCAAGCCAAGGCAGCGAAGGAGTGAAAGCTAGTGTACAAAGCGTGCTTGTGCCGGGTGGGAGGCGCGGGACGCCAAGACAGCCAAGGGTTAGGTGGCAGTGCTACAGCCAGAAGATCGGCGATAAGCTCGGCGTCCTCTTGGAGCTTCATCACCTTTCGTCCCTGACTGAAGAGACGCTGCGTGTGATGAAACGAGTATCACCCGCTCGCACATACATCTGCGGGCCTGCCGATACATAATACGCTACTGAAGATTCCTGACAACAGTCGACGATATATAAACAGTGCTAGCCGAAATCTACTGATGGACCCATCGTCTGCTTTCACCGGCATATCTCGTTTGCCTAGGCTGGGAAACATAAGGAGTGTCTAGTAACCTCACAGATCGGCTGTCATTGACAAGGCTGTGGAACATAACCCTTCTGCCTTGATGTACTAGTCCTCGGCGGTCTTGGGACGCGAGCCTAAAAGAGGCGCATTGGTACCCGCGGAGCGATCTTCGTGTTCGTTTGGGCTCTGGGGCAACCCTTCCAGGTGAGCACTCCTCGACGGCTCTGATGCGATTGCAGACGGGGGCGAAAATGGCTCCTCCAAGCCACCATATTCCGTCTTATCGGCGGTCCATGGCGACGGGGATGTACCCAGCGAAAACGGGGTGTCGCTGTAGGAAGACGAGCCGGGCGGGTCCGGGTACTGGGCTCGAGAAGCGGTATCACATGCCTTGATATTGATTCTGCAGGGGCGGGTCATGTTTACACAATGTTGCATACAAGTTCATTCATTCCAAAGCTGGCGCTAAAGCTGTCATCCCAAGTCTCTTTGCACCCACGCTTCAACAACTGTAATTTACTGGTGATTCTCCAAACAACCACCTGTAGGGTTTCCGGCACCTTTCCTACTGCATAGTCTACGTCTAGCCGACTCCAGCAAGGCGTAACGTATCGAGAACGTCTTTCCGTTCTGTGTTTCAGACAGTTCCGATGGGCACATTAACTCTCTTCAGCGGAATCACCGCTTGCTGGACCGACCATTCCGATGGGTGACGAAATCGAAGATATCGGTGTGGCCAGTGTGGTCAGCTGCTGCCCATTTGAGGTTTGGGAGGGAAGGGGCTGCATTTGGCTGGGACCCGTCCATGTCAACAAGGGAGCTGAGACGGAGTGGGATGCGTCTGATAGATGTTCGACACTATCGCGTTCCACTTCCACTTGATTCGATTCTGAGGACGGCTGTTGCAGATACGCTGGTAAGCCGGAAGCTGAAGGCGGCGAGGAGGCAGCCCCGGTGCCGCTACTTTCCTCACCTGAATGTGCCATCGTGAGAGAGTGTCCAGCGACAGGGATCGAGTCGGAGGCGTTGTTAGGATCCGAGGAATCTATTGTCTGCACACGAGTGTAGCCATGTGATCGATTGGCGAGGGACAGGCTGCGGACCAATCGCAGTTCATGGACTTCACCGATCTCTATGTTTGCTGCACTGGAGCGTGGCGACTCGTCGGTGATCCGTGCTTTACCATGCTGCACAACAGAACCTGTCGCAGACATGGCGTACTGCTCCACCGGGGCAACGAGAGGCGAGGAGTTGCTCAGGTGGCCTTCGCATACGTTGGCTTGGGGAAATTATGCGCCTTAGTTAAGGGATGGGATTCAATAAATTGCCGACGCACGATTCATTCGCTTTTTCTTGAGGTACCATGTGCTGACAAACATCCAGAACCCATAGGCAGCTAAACATTATCAGAACACTTCTCCGACAGCAAGAAGATATCGTAGAGCCTCACCAAATAAGTTCGAAAAGGTGCCGGATGTGATGGAAAAGAACAATGCCGCCGCTGATTTTTGAACCTGCTCGGATAGTTTAGGTAAAGCGTGCTGACACGAGATGAGGGGAGTATACCTGACGATTGCAGAGATACGTAGTCTCGATGACACTTGGTCCGGTTGAATTGAAGGGTAGAGCGGAGAATACAAAATCGGAGTCGTTCGCATTTAACAATGCATCGGCACCACACAGGAGATCGGGCCCGCATGCGCCATCGAATGTATATGGCGTATCGCGAGTGCCGAACCAGAGAGCGACTGTGCTATTCAGCTGTTGCTGCAAGGCAGTCGCATTTTGGAACAGATTATTGGGTCGGAAAGAGCCAAGATCCGTGCGTACAGCCCCGTGGAGAGCTCGAACAATATTCAAGATGGGCGTTGTAAAGAGGCCCGTTGGGCTGAGGTCACCAGCCTCCGAAACCGGATTAAACTCGGGCCATCCGCTCATGATAATTTGCTCTATACCCAATCTGGCATGGATGGGTCAGCCTTTGACAACCAGCAGCGTTGAGACACTTGCTCAAATTGGGGCGGCGTCGCATCCTCCTGCGATGTGCACCAGCCTGGTGCGTTGAGAAAAGCTGCCGGGCACCAGGTCGATATGTTTGAGCTTTGAAACGTGATTGGGAGGGACAGCGCGGTCGGGGAACTCCCATTGCTACCGTAGTAGAGGAAAGACATACAGTCGTAAAGATCGTAACCGAGCAACTCCACAGCTTGCGATATGTTGGATTGGGGAGGACGGGCCATTCCAATAACGTTATTCCAGAGATCGGGATCATCAGGATCGTACGAGAGCGCCCAGGGAGTATTGTCGTAGGTGTCCAGGGCAAGCCAAGGGGAATACACCACCGTCGTCGTCGCCAAGATTGGTATTGGCACCGTACACATGATGCGAGTCTGGGTCTCCTCAGTCACAACCCACACTAAGCTTTCCAGAGCTAGAGGCGTACGGTGAACTGTAGTGACTGCTGAGGTAAATTGCCGTAGATCGTCATATCGAGAACATCGCAGTACTTCAGCTCGACGTTGCTGTAAGGCAGCGCGGTATAGAGGCTTCCCGTTTGCCAATTGCCCTGATCGTCCTCTAGCTTCTTTATTAGAGGGTTTCAGATGTTCTGATAATATGACGCACGGTTCTGATTCACATTCGTTAGTTCCCATGTAAATATTCGGGCAGACGTCCGAAATGAGTCGCCGAGGCGGTACGTGAAGGGCTGACAGGACGAGTCGGGTACCAGGGACCTGAGCGGTCCAGGGATAAATGCATCATACCACTGTCAAAGTTTCACAAAGTGAGTAAGAGGGAGAATGATAAAGATCAGGCTGGCGTACCAAGGACTGCGTCCCGTTGAAGTCAGTGCTTGAGATACTAATAGTGTCGTAGCCGTAGGCCGCCCACGAGACGACTAAACTACATGATAAGTGCCCAAGCAGCCAATGAGTGCTCCACACGTACTAGCAAGAACGGCAGCAACAACTGTAAACAAGATCCAAGTGATCACGCTGAATAGCAGGCCAAAGTCCCGGGTCACGGCGTAGGTGGCCAGTGGTATGTAGCCGGCGAGTATTCTGGGGGAGCTCATGTCGACGAAAGGGCAGCTAAGACTACCCTGAGGTCGATGGAACCCCCTTATCAGACAACTAGATTAGTGCCAGCTTCTGATCCGTTTTTGCACGGGGCAGCGCATAGGGACTAGAAGGTCTCAGGCGCTGTTGATGCCCGACCGGGTGTCGGATTCGCGACCAAGGTATGGAGAGATTGTGAAACATATCCCTAAAAGGGTGTGAGCGGAGAAGCAAACCTAGGAACGCGTGGGCTGCGATGCGTGCTTTGTGGTGCCTCAGAGCTCTTCGTTGACAATGAAGAAGTGCAAACCAATCCGGACCATCCGGACCCATCAGATTCATGGAAGCAAAAACGCTGAGTGTACCGCATTCTTCCGGGCTGACGACGGCAGGCATAGCTGGAGCCCACAAGCTTCACCCCTAATAACGTTGAGATCAAAGAGAGTTGGTAGTCTTAATTGAGTGTTGCATCACCTCTGGTAGCTAGTTACATATGTGGGAGTAGGGTGAAACTGTACTTACGCGTCTGAGCCGTACCCAACGATAACGTCCATGTACTTAGGGACTGACAGTTTTCAACTGACCGTCTAATTCAGCCCTGTTCGGCGCAGCTTTTCCATCGGCGCAGGTCGACGTCGTACAGCACTACTGCACAGGCGCAGCCCGCCCATGAGTTTTATGAGCTGTCGGCGATCCTGTGAAGTCGCCTGTTGGCTCGCAAAGGTCCTCCGCTCTCCTCTCCCTCTAGGTCATGGAATAGCGGGCAAGATCACCTCATATATCTGTCATGGCATCGTCATATAGGGCTGGATCGGGAAACCCTCGACCTCTTTCTTCCCATTGTGCTGGAGGAAAGTTCTGGCATGCAGCTGACCTCGTGCCCTAATGCTGGAGGGTACTAATACTGACAAGTTACAACCAGTCTATGTCTCTTCCCCACCCGCGGTCAGCATCATGGCTGCTACAGTTCTCCACCTTGCGAAGCTCATATCAGAGTCCACAGGGACGATCAATGAGACATGCACGACGTCGGGGATAGCTGTTCCCGAACTCGATGAGCCTTTCGATCCTGCTTCTGAAGCATGGCGTCAGCAGCCCGGGGTCCAGCTTGCGATTGATCAAGCCATTTCTGCGGCGCATCAATTGATTGCAACTTTGCAGCCTGCGCCGCTCTCGGTGTTGAGGTTGGGTGGAGCTGTATGTCTGTTGTCTTGATGGGTTGGGTCTCGTCTGAGCAGACGTTGTACAGTATCACACGGCAGCAACGAGAGTTGCGTTCGAGAGCAACGCTGCTACCATCATCAAAGAAGCAGGCGGGAATGTGAGTATCCAATACCATTGAACCCAATCTTATCTTACATGATAGTCACAGGGCGTTCACGTCGACGACATCGCTTCAAAGGCACAGGTTGACTCCAAGAAGCTTGTACGGGTTCTGCGATACCTCGCTTCCCATCATGTCTTTAAGGAAGTCGAACCGGATGTGTTCGCGAACAATCGCATCTCTTCCTGCTTTGAAATCGGAAAATCTTTCTCGGACATCTCCTGCAAGTATGCACTGATGCTACAACGATCGATCGACCTCTTGACATATGAACAGCCCGATCGACAAGTACGAAGGGACGTCCGGCATCACGGCACTCTTCGGTCACATGTAAGTCGTACCCTGCCTGGCCTGGGTACCGGTTCTGAAGTCAAACAGGCTCGACGAGTGTGCGAAGAGTGGTGTCTACACTTGGGAGGCGCTTTCTGATCCCAAGACTGCCTTTTCTGAGGAAACCGAGGATGCGCCCCTCAGCCGTGCCTTCGGTAAACAAGCTGCGTTCTGGGATTGGGTCGAGGAGCCGGAGCAGGTAAACCGACTTGCGAGGTTCGGTGTTGCGATGCGAGCTTGGCAGAACACACTGCCTGCTGATGCCATGCTCCATGGTGCGTTCTTCCCTTCAATCATGAAGCACTGCCTGACACTTCATACTATGTATGACAGGTTTCGACTGGAAATCTTTGACCGAGAACGACCTACTGGTTGATGTAGCGGGTGGCCTGGGCAATGCGGTGTTACCCATCGCGAAGGTCAATCCATCCGTCAGGATCATTATCCAGGATCGTCCTGCGGTCATCGAGGATGGTGTCAAGTACTGGAAGGAAGAGTACCCCGAAGCGCTCCAATCCGGTCGTGTCAAACTGGAATGTACAGCACCATCTTTGTTCATATCTCTTTTCCCGTGCTGATGGTTTGCCAGCTCGCGACCTCTTCGCCGTCCAGCCCATCAAGACCGCTTCGATCTTCCTCCTCCGGCGCATCTTGCACGACTGGTCGGACAAGTAGGTCCGCAAGATCCTCACCACGCTCCGCGAGGCCGCGGCGCCGAACACGAAGCTGCTCATCATCGACAGCATCATGCACTATGTGTGTGCTGATCCGACGTTGAGCGGCCCACAGGTGGTTCCTGGCTGGGAGGGAGTACGCAGGGAAGACCCGCCGCCTCCTCTGTTGCCCAACTGGGGAGTCGTTGGGGCCGGAACGTATGGATCCGATATTCATGTATGTGAGCTCGGATCGACAGAATATGCATTCATGACGTGTTGCATAGATGATGATCCTGCACAACTCGCAAGAGCGCACGCTCACCCACCTCAGCAAACTGTTCGAGAGCACCGGCTGGCGGATGGTGCGCGTCTACCCCGACGTGACCAACCTGATGCCACAGATCGAAGCTGTCCCCATCTGAGGTCGCCCAAGTATGTACCAGGTTGGATGGTGGTGAGCGAATGATGCTTGCCATATCGGTACGACTACAACGCCCGATGATAAGATAAGATAGCTGCTTAGCCAATAGCGGGTATGTGAATGATATGAGATGCTGCGGTGCGTCGATGCCTCTATAAAGTCAGTGATTATTGCATGGATGCCGCTTTTGCTTTGATCTTCTTCTGGTCATGCACATCGTCGATGACCTGCTCCTCTGGCTCTTCCTCCCCCACTGCCGTCTCACCGTCCGAGTCGGACTCCGTAGCTTCGCTCACTTCGTCCAACATGCTCTTCTCCCCGGCTGCAACGTTCAGCTGGGCAGCCATAAGCGCGCGGAAGCGCGAGTTTTCACGCGACGCCTGTCATACATCAGCACCTCGCATTCCGTTCCCCTAGTGAAAAACGGCGCACAAGCTCGCGATACGTCCCACTCTCCGTGATCTTCCCGTCCTCCAGCACCACGAGCCTCTCCGCGGTAGTGATCGTGCTCAGCCGATGGGCAACGACGATCGAGCTGGTGTTCTTGCTCGAGATGATCCGCTGGATCGCGTCGTTCACCCGGTACTCGGACACCGCGTCCAGCGCAGCGGTCGCCTCGTCCAGACAGAGGATCGCGGGCCTGCGCAGGAGCGCGCGGGCAATGGCGATCCGCTGCCTTTGCCCACCGGAGAGGCTGTTTCGGCCCACTGCTGCGAGTCAGCCCTGTTCTCCCCACAACACAGGAACGGAAGCAGCGCACCAGGCGTCTCATACCCCAGCGGGAACGCATCCACGAAATCACAGTTCGCCTGCTGCGCAGCCGCGACGATCTCCTCCAGGGTCGCGCCCTGCCGGCCATAGGCGATGTTGCTCGCGATCGTGCCTGAGAACAAGACTGGTTCCTGGGGCACATACCCGATGGTGGCGCGCCAGGACTCGGGCGTGTACTCGCGGATATCGCGCCCGTTGAAGGTGATCCGCCCGTGCGTGGGGTCGTAGTATCGCAGGAGGAGGGCTTGGACGGAGGACTTGCCGCTGCCGGATTTTCCACTACATACAGCTGCTCTTAGAACTCTCATGCCTCAAGGGGACCAGAAAAGTGCATACACTAGGGCGACACTCTCCCCCGTCCTGAGCTCCATGTTGAACCCCTTCAGGACCATCACGTCCGGCCGGCTGGGGTACGTGAACCCGACGTTCTCGAAGCGTATCACCCCGCGGGCGGAGGGAACGAACTCCTCCCCGACGCCTGGGCGTACGGCGGGGACCCGGTCGATCAGGGAGAATACGCGTTCTCCGGCGCCCACGCCGCGCATGAGGGAGGAGAAGAAGCCGCTATATCATATCACGCAGCATCGATCAGCAGCGCCTCGACGGCCCGGTGAGGGGAAAAGCGCACGAGAGGTTACTAAGCGCCCCTCCGACATAGGCCGTATACAGCAGCAGGCTCGTCAGATCCCCCACGCTGATCTCTCCGCGGGCGACCAGGCTCCCGCCGTACCCCAGCAGCGTGAGGATCGTGACGTTACCCGAGAAGCCCGTGCCGCCGAAGAAGAGCCCGGAGGCGAGCGCCTCCTTCCGCGCGAGGTCGAAGACGAGCTGCACTTTTTGCGCGAAGGTCGCTTCTTCCATCGGGTAGGAGTTGGAGGCTTGGACGGTGCGGATCGCTGAGAGGGTCTCTTCTGCCACCTGGAAGCACGCTCAGTAACCCGTTCCCCAGGGAAGAGAAGGGAGACGCACCCGCGACATGTCCCCCAGCGCCTCTTGCGTCTGGTTCGACAGCTTCTTCAGGTACCTGCCATAGAACACCGCGCCGATGGAGATGGGCGGGACGACCGCGAGCATGACGAGGGTGAGCTTGCTGGAGAGGTAAAACATGAGCCCCACTGTACCCATCGTCAGCCTCGCAATGAACGGCAGCGGGGAGATAACGAGTGCTCACGGCCCACGGAGGCAGTGACGATCGCCCGGAGGCCGTCGCTCAGGTTTCCCGTAACGCTTCCCGCCCCCAGGATCAGCGCACGAAGTGCCGGACCACGAGGGAGGCACTCACGAGTCCCCAACAATGTACGTGTCCGCATTGAGCCTGCTGACAATATCGCCGCTCCCTCCCCCTTGCCGCTCCACAAAGTCCACTTCCTGCCGGAGCGCAGAGGCGTACGCCCGGTTCCGGATGCGCGCGACGATGCGCTGCCCGGAGGTGCGCATGAGGATCACCCGGCCCGTGTTTGCAAGCGCGCCAAGGAGGAATAGGGAGAAGAGAAGTGCCGAGGCGGAGGTGAAGGAGAGGCCGAGGAAGGTGCTCTGTGCAAGGGTGAGCGCTGTGCTTTGCCGTAGAGAGTGCGGGGACGTACATTCCCGGGGTTGGAGAAGAAGTCGATCTGCCGCATCCTGCATCAGCGCCTGTCCTTCACACGAGCCAAACCACTGACCAGCTTTCCAATAGTGAACGGAATGCTCATCGTCACACTGCTGCTGACTAGCAGTAGCCCAACCCCGATGGTGAGGGGCCGCCGCTCGGGTCCGGCGAGGCGGAATAGCTTCCATACGTTTGAGGCGGACTCGGGGGCGGGGACGAGGGACGAGGGGAGCAGGCGGCCAAGGAGAGAGCGCTTAGGTAGGGAAGGGGTGGGGGGCGGTTCGGTTGTTGATGGGATCGAAGGCAGTGATGGGGGTGATAGTGATGGTGAGGCAGGAGAATGAGCGAGAGACTGCACGGCGGGAGAGGGAGAGGAGGTGCCTTGCGCAGGCGGAGTCGGGGCAGGAGACGTGCTGGTGCTGGTGCTCTGGAACCGCAGCCCTCTCAGCACCTCCGATCCCGAGCGCAGCTGCGCCAGCGGGCGAGCAGGCGAATGCACCCCACGCCACACTCTGATGCTACCGCTCCTCCCCACGCTCCGCAGTCCTACTCCGAGCAGCAGACGTGGTTGTGATGGTAGTGGTTGTGGTGGGCATATTGGCGGTGAGCGCAGAGCAGCCTTGAAGAGGCTCATCGGCCCTGACCTCCTAGCAGCAGGCAGGCGCCAGCAGAATCCTCGTTCAAGAGCTCACAGAGAGCGGGGAAGGGGGCCGGAGAGTGGGTGCCGGGGCTGGGTGTGTAGCAAGTGGGATGTATGCGCCTTGGGGAGGATGTGCGCCTGGACGGTGCTGCAGGTGTGGTGATGCCCCCCTGCCAAAAAGACAACGCGTCGCTCGGCCCCACCGGCCGCCCCTGCCCAACCGCCCCAGATCGCCCGATCACACCCAGCACGTGCCCCGATCGCTCCATTTTGCCTCCGCTCCCTGCCCGTGCGCCCGTGCGCCCGCGTACAAAAACCCTCTCGCGCGGCAGGAGCCCTTTTCTCTTCGTGCGGCGACACGGCTTACTTTTCCCCATTGTTGCTCGCGCCCTGCCCCTGCCCTCCTCCAATTCAATCTGATTTGGGGGAAAGGCGCACTACGCGGGCGTTCGAGTGTCAAGCCGTGCCCTGAGCAGAAGGACGTCTTAGTACCCAGATGTCGGCTGCGACAGCTTGAATGCGCGGTCGACGGGTCGGGGGTTCGAACATCTCAATCCTGTCTCAACTCTCAGTCTGTGCTGCGATGCAGTTGGGTGGATGCAAGGGACGTGGGAGAGTGGGTAGGAGAGGGGGATGGGCTGTATAGTGGAAGGGGCTGGTGCACCAGCGAGTACCGCAGTCAAATTTTATTGTTACGCATAATTGATCATTTTACACCCCACTCCGTTCTTTTCAGCGGCCGTGCACCTTATTCTTCCTTGCTTCGACTCCCCCATCCAAGTCCAGCTCATGCATCACCCACAACCACGCCCTCCTCGACGCGCACGCTCCTCAGCACCCGCAGCGCCTCGTGCGCAGCCTTGACCCCGCTCGCCATCATCGCGCCGAACGTGGGCCCCATGCGGTTTGACCCGTCGTGCTCCGAGAGCTCCATGCCGGTCATGATGAGGCCTGGCTGGACCTCGCGTGTGCGGCTGTGGACGGTGTGCTGTCAGTTTCATTGTCCACTGCTCATGGCTGAGTGCGAAGGGGAGGAGCGGTGAGGCCGGAGTGCCGAATGGGCAAGAAACGGATGGTACGAGAGAAGAGACCCAGTACGCACTTGACGATGGCCGGCTCAGCCCGGTTCATATCCAAGCACCTCATATCCCCCAGCTTCTCGAGCATGCCATTGCTCACCAGGCGCTTCGCCGAGAACGCACCCATAGGCCCATCATGCCCCGTCGCGCTGACCACGACGGGGGCGGTGATCGTGTTGGGGTCCATGCAGCTCTGGGTGTCGTGGTTGAGGCTGACGAGCGTCCAGTTGGTCACGACCCCGCCGACGCGCTGCGCGCCTGTGTGGTCGGGCCGCACGATCAGGTCCTCCACCGCGGTGGCGTTGAACAGGCGGACGTTGGGGAAGGCGAGCACCTTGCTGAGCAGGGTGGACGTGAACAGCGCCGCGTGGCGGACGACAACGAACGCGCCCTCGTCGTCGAACGGCACGCCGACCTCCTTGAGGAACTCGTGTGCGGGCTTGCGCACGACCATCGCGCTCATCAGCTGCCCGCCGAGCCACGCGCCCCCACCGGGCGCAACACCAGCCTCGACAATGGTGATCCTGAGCTCGGGCGCCTGCTTCGCCAGCTCGTACGCGCAGCTCAGCCCCGCCGAGCCGGCGCCGACGACCACCACGTCCGAGATGGCCCGGTCGTACAGGTCTTGGAAGTACCGGCGGGTCATGGCGCGCGAGACTTGCGCCTCGGAGATGGGCGCGAAGCGGTAGGAACCACTGTAGTCGATCTGGCCCTCGTCCTGGACGGAGGGCGTGCTGCCGTTGCTCCCCTTCAGGGCGAGGGAGGGCACGTCGTAGTACGGCTTCTTGTCGAGGAGCGTGGATGCCGCGGGGGCCGAGTCCAGCGCGATGGGAGGGGCCATGTTGCGGAGTTGAAGGTGGTTAGGCGGTTGGCGAGCGGTCGGGGTGGTGACGGCTTAAGGCTGGGCAACTGGCGAGCGTGGGTGACTTATATACACTACAGAGCGGCTGCTCCAAGGCGGCAAAAGCATCCCGCAGGCAATCTAATCCGTACATGCACAGTCGAAGTCTATAGCAGGCTCGTCTGTCCCTGCAGCCGTCCTCCTTGGCTTGAATAGGCAGGTTGAGGAGCCGGAAAGAGTCGCTCCACCCGATAGAACCATCTCTGCGCAGCGATCCACGAGTAGCGAGCAGCACGAGTCCCAAGCCTTTCCTTATCCGACCCGTCCTCCCGCAGAGGCGAGCCCGGGACGGAAGACGGATGATGCAACCCCCAGCTCATGAATAGAACATCGCTGTATTAAGCTCCCCTGCGATTGTGCGTCGCGGGCTTCTTGGCAAAGTGCTGGTTTGGGTATCTCCTCGGCCAGGCATCCCGCCGGCTAGCTCAAGCGGCAGGCATCGGGCGCGTGTCCGAAGAGTATCGGCTGGTACCCATGTACAGTACCGGTCCAGATCAGCGTCTTTGGGATATGAGGTGCCAGAAGACAGGAACAGAGAGGAGCGAACGTGTCCCAATGCCACCTTTGTTTTTCCGCTGCTGGCGGCAGCGCGGTATAGATAGAAGATAGCCAGGCTTCGGAGGGGCGGGCGATCAGCGCCGAGGAGTTGGCGCAGGATCGCTTAGCATGCACCCCCAGTCCAGAGCAGAGGGAGACAACGGGGTGCATAAACAAGCAGAAAGCATGGCAGGAGCGCAGGCTGCAGAAAGGAAACCAGAAGCTCTTTTGCGATGTTGACTGAGGCTCGCTTCCGCGCCTGCCTCTCGGAGGCGCGTCGGCCGGCCGGCCTCCGCTAAGCTCATCATCACCGAAATCGCCTCCGCTCCTGCCGGGCAGCCAGAGCGGTACGTCATGCGCGCGTTTACCCACGCTTCCCTGTCGTGCGCTTGGGAAACCCGGGAGAGGCCCGCTGATGGGGGAAGGCTGACCTGACTTGGCCCGGAGCGGGTTGCTGTCTCTCCGTGGGCTCGGCAGGGGGGTCCCGTTGCTGCGAAACGTCGACGAGGCTGACAATCGCCTGGTGCACGGACATTCCATTGCCGGGTCTGCGTCGACTCGATGTGCTGAAGACGACTCGCACATCCACAACTCCACCCTCTCCCCACTTCCTCCCCTTCCTCCCCCCCAAGACAACTCACCATGTCCAACGTCTCTCTCAACACCGCCGTCGCCCTCCGCATCGGGCCCCTCCTCCTCGACACACTCTTCAAGCACTACCTCGAGCGCAAGACGGTCACAAAGGACTCAAAGGCGCGCGAGGAGCTGCTCTACGACGCGGCGTTCACGGTGTTCAGGACGTTTATGGAGGCTGCTACAAAGTGCGTCCTGCTCCCTTATCTCCTGCCTTCCCTTGTAGAGGGCATGGCGTTGATGCCCTCGCAGGCACTCCGTCGAAGAGCTCCAGCAATTCTCCAACGTGCGCATCCCCTCCCCGCCCTGGGCGCACCTCGTCCGTCTGCGCATCCCGCTCCAAACCTGCGCCGACGCCGCCCAGTACCTTATCCTCGCCCTGGGCGGCGAAGAGAAGACCCGCACATTTGTGGGAGGCGTGAAGTGGTGGCAGACTAGGGGGCTGCAGGGGATCGAGGCGCAGTGGATTTGTAGTAAGAAGGATTTGGAGAGGGAGGAGAAGGCGCTGAGGGAGCGGAGGAGGGAGGCGACGTTGGGCGGAGGGGCAGGAGGAAAGGCGCCTTCGAGTGGGAATGGGTCAACTGGTGAGGGCGAGAAGGGCGAGAAGGGGTTGGCTGGGGAGGGCAGTGGTGAGTCGAACCAGGGGGAGACGAGCGGGGAGGCGGTCTACTCGAGCGGGATGGACAGCATGCGCTGCTTATTGTATCTGCACGGTGGAGGGTACTATTTCGTACGTCCCTTGTTTCCTCCTGCCTCTCAGGGTTGTGCTGACAACTGTATACTCTCGCAGGGCTCCGTCGACCAAGAACGATACATGATGCAGCGGTTCGCGCGCAAGATGAAGGGCCGGTGCTTCGCGGTCGACTACCGGCTCGCACCGCAGTACCCCTTCCCCTGCGCGCTGCAGGACTGTATCGCCGCCTGTATGCGCGCTCCCCTGCCCGCTGTTCTGGACCGTGCTCACATACCCATGCGCACAGACCTGTACCTCATCCGCCCCCCGCCCGGCGCCTCCCACGCACCCATCCCCCCGAACCGCATCGTCTTCGGGGGCGACTCCGCGGGCGGCGGGCTGGTCCTCGCCCTCCTCCAGATCATCCGCGACACCAACCTGCCCCTCCCCAGCGGGGCGGTGCTCATCTCCCCCTGGTGCGACCTCACCCACTCATTCCCGAGCATATTCGAGAACACCGCGACGGACATCGTGCCCACTTACGGCTTGAGCATACACAAGCCGAGCACGCTCTGGCCCCCGCCGCCCGAGGACCTGTCGACCACTGTGCGCTCCAGGCTCAGGCAGAGGATAATCGACATTGTCCGCCCGCCGAACGACAAGGACGAGCCGGAGGAGCCTGCCAGCCCCGCCGGCACGCATTTCACCAAGAACGAGGAAGGGGTCGTCCCCGCTCACCCTGCTCGCCCACGCAGAGCGTCACACGGCTCCCTGCGCTCGCACCTCTCGCACAAGTCCCACAAGTCGGCGCACGAGGACCTGACGGTGCGCGGGGACTCCCGCCTGCCCCCAAAGGGCGAGCAGGACTACTCCAAGCTGCACCCGCACGACGCGCTCTCCTCTGCGCCCGACCCCGGGCGGGAAGAACCGCCCGATAAGCAGCTGGACGCTGCTGACCCCACGGGCCCCGGGCCCATCAGACTCACGGTCGACGGCAGGGACGTGACGATCCGCAGCCAGGTGCAGCTGTACTGCACCAACCACCAGCTGACCCATCCGTTCGTCTCCCCCTGCATGGGATATCTGGGCGGGCTCTGCCCGTTGCTGGTCATTGCGAGCGATAAGGAGGTGCTGAGGGACGAGATTATCTACTCGTGCGCTTTCCCCCCTCCGCTTTCTATTGTCCAACGGTGCTGATGCGGAAGCACAGAGCGCACAAAGCCGCACGGCCGGACCAGTTCCCGATCAAGGAGGAGACGAGACACCTGTACCCGCACTTGGAGGGCATTGAGAGCCGTTACGGGCCGACGCCCGTGCATCTCCAGGTGTACGATGATACGAGCCATGTGCTGCCGCTGATCTCGTTCTCGACGCCGGTGAGCTCACCTTGCCTTGCACCAGTTGCACGGTCTGACGTTTTGGGTAATAGGCCAAGTACTGTTATCGTGCTGTAAGACACAATGCGCGCATACATGAGAGTACTTGCTGATACCCTCGCACAGATTGCGGCATTCTGCGTCCACGTGACCCCAACGGGCATCACCATGCCAAGCAGCAGCCCCTCCCAACCCAACAGTGGCAGCCACTTGTCCCCAGAAACGTCCGCCCTCGAGGGTCTGCCCTCAAAGGGCAAGAAGCCAAACATGCACGTAGACGTCGATGGGCTGCCGCGCATCCTCCCCGAGTCCCCGCTCGCCACCACCCCCGAGGAAGAGGAGGACGAGTGGCTCCGCAGCCTGAAGCACAAGGAGCAGAAAGCCCCCGTAAAGATACTCGTTGAGTCGCCCAGGGTCGATGTGCTCGTCGCTTCTCCGGAAGCGGGACCCTCCCGCGATATGAGCACGGGGCTGCCGCACACCGACGGCCCGCTCCAGGCGACACCCGCCGAGCTGGCTTCCGCGCTGGCCGCCTCGCACAAGTCAGATCTGGCTATCAACCCCACGGATCAGGCGGCGCAGGCCTCAACCGCGTCGGAGGCCGCACCTGCGCACCCGCATAAATCCCACCTGTCCAAGCTGCTCCCCCTCCCCCTCCCCCACTCTTCCAAGGCTGGGCACGACGGCCGCGCGTTGTCCTTCCCGGCTCATCTGTTGCGCTCTATGTCCCTCGGGCAGCCCGAGAAGCATAAGGGGAGCCCGACCGTCGACGAGTCGATGCCTGATCCAAGGGTCACCCAGCCCGTCAAGCAGGAGTCGAAGCAGGCCAGTGAGGATGTAGCCGGTCCGCGGTTCGGAACAGTCATGGACAATCATGTAGGGAGGAAAGCAGGGGATCCCATTGTCTACCAGATGGTAAGCTTCCCACCCATCACCGAGATGAGACCTGCTTAGCCGTCTCTTAGAAGGACCTGATTGTGGACAATATGATCCGAGAGCGCGTTTCTCGTACCGGAACTATTCGACCACTCGAGCCACCAGAAGATCTGGGAGCTCTGAAGGTGCCTCTCGACGAGATCGGTGTTATCAAAGAAAATGCGGCCAAGCGGTACCTGCATGGGCAGGCTCTTTGGGACAAGAAGTTCGCTTCGACAGTCCGTGCTGTAGAGAAGGATCGGATCAAGCATCTTAAAAAGGCACGAAAGGACGCTGATCGGCGTGCATCGATGTATATCACTGGCAAGCGCAATCACCGGACGTTGACCGACGAGGACGCCAGCTGGGGCTGGAGTTGGGCGCTCGACGGAGAAGAGCCACCGCCCAGTAGCATCGTTGCGCGACGTGACACACATGAAGCGAGGAGACTTGCTCAGATTGCGGACAAGTCGTGGCAGGAGGATACGGAAGACGACAAGTGGGCCGGGAACAGGCTCTGGACTCAACTGGCCGATTGGCTCACGGGTCCAGGCGACAAGGAGGGTTCTAGCAGCGAGCCATTTGGGGAAGATGAGTCCAACAAGGCACTGGATGGTCTGCGCCGGAGGGGCACTATTGCATCAACGAATGGACGAGAGCTCCGTCTGAACGCTCACGACAGAGCAGAGGGCTCCAAGCCAGAGGCGTCGCAGGAGCATCCCTCTACCGAGCATAAGCGGAAATCGACGCTCAACCCGTTCTCAAAAGCGAGCGGCTCCGAAGAGCGAGGCACACAAGAGCGCAAATCTACCCTGGACATCTTCCGTCATCTGCATCGCAGAAAAGGAGCCACCGTCGGCGGCTATACTTCCTCCTGATCATCCAGTTGCGATTTTTAGTCCCATCTCTGTAGCTATAATCGGATGTATTATCCCACATCTCCTGTCCATGTAGCTATTACCATTTCCCCGTTCGCTACGCTAGATTGCAGGACTTAACCCCTCCCAGTGGACCACCCACGAGCCATCGTGTGGGAAGCCAGGAGCATTGCTATTTGGTGCGCCGTCCCAACCTGCAGCCATGAATGCGATCGCGTACAACAGACCACCCGCCCCCGGCCAGTACGGTGTAGGTACCTTCACCCCGCCTGTAGGCATGCCTGCATCGTCGAATGCAAAGAGATCATCCAATAGCCAGTCGACTGCCTTGCTGGGGTTGCCGAGGCGCGCTGCATTCATTGCGAGCATGGGGAAATCCCATCCCCAACAGTCGGTAATGTTCCACTGAGCCCACACCGTGTCCGTCGTCTGCTGCATGATGGCCATGTCGACTTTTGGCGATGGCGGCATCCACCCGTACAGCCCGACGAGCTCGGGGTGGTCCATCTTGTATTCTTGAACAGCCCACATGTCACCGATGCCCTCGTAGATAACATACGTACCGTTGAACTCCGGCAGCGGAGCGAGGTTGTCCGCCACTTGCCCCCAGGTATCGGGCGGGGTTTGCCCCTGACGGGTCAGCCAAGTCCGTGCAGCCTCAAACCCCCAATGCCAATACACGAGCTCGAATGCGGTGTTCAACGTCGAGTTGGGAGGTGTGTTCTCCGAGACGGGGTAGAGTGGCGGGCCAAGATCGTACACGCTCGTGCTCTGATTCCACCAAGAATAGTCAGCCATGAAGTCGGCGGTGCTTGTCACGATCGCGTTCCACTTCTCGAGCGTGTCGGCTGTGGGGTGGGCGCGATAGTCCAGCTCGGCGAAGAAGATTGGATGGCACTGCTGCCAAATCAATAGCGTGTTGATTTCGCCAGGTGCGGAGCGCCCACTCGGGTCCGTCATCTTTGGCCACCGAGCGCCGTTCGGGTTTGGATAGCCGTTCTGGATATGAGCACGCTGAATCGACGTCGGCAGGAAGTCGGAGTACGTCGGTAGCGCACGATTCAGTATATCCCATTTGCCCCAGAGGGCCCAATGTGCCATGTGCCAGAAGAACATCTCCATGTGGAACTTGCCGTACCATCCGTTGTTGGTCAGCCCGGACTAGCACTTTCTTGTCAATGATACAGATGGGTATTCACGACCGGAGTGCTCACTTCCTGTGGATTGTTGTTCCCAGCTTCGTTTACCATGAGATTAAACTGGCTCAGAATGATCCTCCTCTGTAGCTCCCATGCCCGTGGGTCGCTGCTCTCGGTGAGGACGTCCACGAAACCGTTGGTGCTCCAGTATTGTTCCCACCACAGTGTGCTATCGTCATGCACCGTCTTGGAATCCAGTGCTTGCGAGATCCACTGCGGAGTGTAGGTGACGCTGAATTCGAAGGTGCCGCTTCCGCTCTGCGGATAGACGGAATATCGATGCGCTGCGGGCGAATCGCGTGTAATTGAGACGTTCGTCTCTGCGGGCCAGATGATGGTCGTAAAGTACGACGTTCCGTCCAATGTGTGGTTGATGCTTGCTAGGTTCCCAGATACCGACAGTGCAGTCGTATGGTTCCCAGTTTCATTCCAGATGCCGACGAGCGGCGCTGAGAACTTTTGCAGGCCGTTGTTGTACGGGAAGTCAAGGAAGATGCCCAGCCTGCCCTCTGCCACAAGGTCCGAGGTGATGCTTATACCGACTGTGTCGTTCGTAGGGTGTACGCTGGTCTGAACCTTGACACTTTTCTCCTGATAAGTGAAGGTGCTCGTCATCACTCCAGTCCAGAGGTCGATCTCCTGTTTCTTCTCCGCCAGGTCGTCCTCGATCACTGCAGAGCCCTTCCATACCAAGCCGACTGCGCCTAGGTTCATCCGGTTTGGATTGGCGATCATCCACTGGCTGATATCTGGAAGATTCGGGTCGGGCATGTCGTACGCGACTTCCTGATCATGCGTAGTCCAGTTCACTCCGTGGTAGTCGCTGGGTACCTGTCCAGGAGGGAGAGAGTCATTCTTCCATCCCCAGGAGGACATGATCGCATAGGGGATGAACGTCTGCAATCCCGTAACATCGGTGCCGAATGCGAAGTTGCCGTTCCCTACTTGCAGGGGTGTGACGAGGTTGGACGCGGTCCGCACGGGGTTGAACTGGCTGACGATGGACTTGCGGTCGATCGCTGCTCGTGCGGGAGACGCCATCAGCGCTGCGAGACCGAGGAGTAGGGAGGGCCAGAACATCTTCGTCAGGCGAAGTACGAACAACAAGGGACGAAGAAGTGTTCCTGGTAGGAGCATCGTTATGTACCTCTTCCTGGCTGGCATCCTCCTTCCCGTTGTAGGAGCTTCCCGCACATAGCTGCGGTCCGCCTTCGGTCCGGGCGCTCTTTCCAGTAAGAAAGAGAGCTCGCGCAACAGCGCCTGCTAAGTGAAGCAAGGTCAGCTGCAATAATGCACCGAATGCCCAGTCATCTGTGGAGCAAGTTTACCCCATTTGCTGGGAGAATGGAGAAGCACAAGTAGCGTGAGAGAAGCTGGGGCAGGAAGCGCGGGGAACGGGAGGAAATGACGCCCTTTGAATGGACATCACGTGGTTCATGGATGAAATGATCCCGACCATCAGCAGCGGCCGGGGAAGCTTGTGCGTTTTCTCCATCCCCGCTGGGGAGTGCGCCGGACAAGAGATAGGCGCATTGAAAATGCTTGTTCGAAGAATTCGTTTTGCACAAGGACCAGCTGTGCTGTGTATATGCTTGATTTCGACAGGAAGGACGGTCGCGTCGACTGCACGCAGGCTTACGTATCTGACGGGGAGCGATCCGGTTGGTGGGCGGCAGAACGAGTGATGACGAGTCATAGCCGCTGCGATGGGACCGTGTAAGTACCTTTTCTCACTTGACTGAAACAGTGCTGGATCGATGCAGCAACGAGTGCAGCTCGTCTTTTGGCCGCCAGTCAGTGAGTTACGGAAGCCCGTCTGCGAGCCAGACGACTTGCTGAGTCTCGCGAGCTGCAAGGAGGCGTCTCCAGGTATGCCGATGAAACGCGATAAGTACATTGGTGGATCTGCATATTATCTTAACCTATCTGACAGTACGTCCCTCAGAAGTGCCCGGCACCGGTGTTTCAGCCGCATGAGGTGCGTTAGCGGGCATGCAGTCTTCTTCGAAGCCAACTCGAAATCCGATCCTCTCAGAGATACCCGCCAAATAGACGCCGTCTCTGTTCCCCTAACTACTATAAGATGTGGAAAACAAATATCGGTATTTCGGCGTCTGATCTCATCACTGCGCGGTGCCTGACCAAAATGGTCGGCCAATTTCAAGTTCCTCGCGCGAGCTACTCTGTATCGCGCGATCTTGGTCCGATATTCAGTCTTGCAACATGGATGATGTTTACCGTCCTTGCTGCTGTTCTGATAGGTTCGTCAAATCATCAAGCTTACTCTGTTATCCTCCTGATTTTCCCTGGCGTGTCCTAGTGGTTTCTTGGGGAGCCTACGGGTATGACACAATCAGCGTGTTCAGCAGCGATTTCAATGGTACACAAACGTCTTCCTGGGTATGCATGTCTTTTTACAGCAATCTCCCGTCCTAAACCGGTTAATATCAGTGGTTCAATGGATGGGTCCCGGGACCACTCAGCTTCCTCCTGCCCGACTCCTCCTGCCAAGCCTACACCTACCGGTTGGGAGATTCGTTCCGGACGTCTACCCGGATCTTCACGTGGCAGATCGAGAATGTGAATCAAAACCGTACGCGCATTCTATCCTTGCTCCGCGTTCAAAATCTGATCTGCAGCAGAGGACGAAGATGGAAACTGGGAGTCAGGAGGGCTGTACACTGAGCTGCCGTATAGTAACGCTGGACTGGAATACTGCGATGTCGCGGATATTACTATTACTGCCGATATGTTTCAACAGTCAGTGCAGCTGGATGTAAGCGACAAATACATCATTATCTATGTCTTCTGATGACCATGTTATGTCTGCTACAGACTCGGATCATGTGTACGTTACCTGTTCCAATCCTGGCGAAGACGACGGTGCTGGTCTCACCGTTCTTGGCTCGAGACACATACTCCAACAATCCATGGGTGAATAGCAGTATAGGGATCAACGACATACTTGGCCTCGCAAATCCGCCCCAGGCCAACGTATCGCAAGCCGTGGATCTGCTGACTATCGACTTCTGGTATTATATGTTTGCCTTACTCCAGGCGACCAACGGTACATCGCCCTCCGTCTTGGGCTCTCAGATTCTCTTTTATGGCGCGGGAGGAACAAATACTTGGTGTCCAGCTGCGTTCATTGGTCAACCGGGCTGGTGTACCTCGCAGGACGAGTTCAACCCACCTCAGTTCGAGTAGGTGTATGCTCTTACCGTGTGATCGCGCTCTCATCCCGTAATCCAGCTTAGGTCCAGAGCAGCTTTACTTCCCCATTAGTACGGACAACATATCCCTCCTCCTTACAACGCCAAACAGTGAGGACTTCGAAGGGGCTTTCTGGAACAATTCCATTGCCACTCCGATCTCGAATCTCGTGCGAGTAATGCATTCCGCTGCACGCACGGACCTGGGCGGGTTCCGATCCAACAATGTGTTCCTGAACAAAACCGCTTTGCACCAGCAGCTGGATGCATCAGTCGCGGTTGAGTGGTTAGGATCGACTTACTCCAATATTTTCAACGATAATTGTGGTCCGAATGTGTTCTGCGGCGCAAGTTCTCTCCTGGGAAATGAACCTGCCCTCCACAACTTCTCAGCCCTGCCGCTCAATGCCACTGGTCCAAGCATTATTGAGACGACTTATCTCTGCAACCGCCAGGTACAGTAGTAGAGTCGATGTCGTTTGGAGACATCCAGCACTGATTCTTCTCCCAGACTCAGAAATCGGGGCTGGCCTTATTTTTTGCGATCACCTCCGGGACCTGGTCCAACTTCTTTGGTACGCTTCATTCAAACATTGTCTTTTGGCCCAGTTACCCATTTGATCGTCCCCATTACATAGCTGCCTATGGCCTTTGGATGTTTGCAAGTGCCTGGTACCTGAAGAGGAAGATGCCTGAGCGTAAGTGTCCATCTACTGTCTCAGTATCGCCTGCTTCGCTGACACGGATACATACCTCAAGCAAACTCTTGCGAAGGGCATCTGCAGCAATCACTATTACGAGGCCAAACTGCTGAGCCTGAGGACCCGACTCTGTCCGGAGCGCCGATAGCGCTTTACGGGGACAATATCAGGTACCGGCCGGTTCGATCGCAAGCGAAAGAAGCTTTCGAAGACGAGAGGGGAAGCGCCTAACTGGGGCTGCCTGCCATCTCGACGCATGCTTCCGCTGCATGTTACTTCGGCTGGACTCGAATGTGCAGGGGTGTTACCCATCCGACCTTCGTGCTTGTCAAGTTGTCCATCGTCCTCCCGTCTCGATAGCTTTCTCCGCTGTGCCTCACATCTACAGTGCCAAATAACAGCGTGACTTACTTAACATGAGCCAAATTGAAAGGCTCATTGCTCAGGAGATCATATACAGTACCACGTTTTCAGTCCCCGCCACAGAGTGCCGATGCCCTGAGAGGCTGAGCCTGGGCATTTACCGAATGCGTGCTGCCAGCAAGGGGCCCCAGACTCATACCGCAAAGCATACGCAACCTTGGCGCATTTAACATGCGAGGAGGCCTCATGTGTTTGGGCTGGGGCGCAGTGGGAGTCCGGAAGCACAGAATCTCCTCAGTCGCCTTCCTCTCTCCCTGTAAGGCAAACGAGCATGTATTCGGTGACCGCTGGCAGCATCCATGAAGTGCAGCAATCCCGGGTACTGCTTACAGATAGGCGCCTAAGGATCGGCCAGTCCAATATCTTATATAAGAGACTCTACAGACTATTGGCTCCTGCGTACGTCCAGTGTCATTTTCTTGCTTTGTCCGTGACATCATACGCAGAATGCTGGGCTGGATTCCACAGCTGACCTACCCGGTAACTAGGCGGTTTGGGACGATCTTCAGCCTTATCACATGGCTTTTTCTTGGTGTACTTGCCGGTCTGTTGCTGGGTCAGTACATTCTGTTCCAACAAATGCTTGAGGCGTCCGCGTTGAACCGTCTGGTTCAGTCATCTCGTCTGCCGCGTATGGCTACGAGACCATCAGTATTTCAACTACCGACTTTAACTATACGCAGACGTTGGTATGTCTCGGTTTGGCCCTTCGGGCAAGTCGCGGCAGGTCTCAAGCTCCATGTGTTAGTGGTTTGACAAGTATATTCCTCAAGCACTCAAACCTAAATCGTCCAGCACCTGCCAACCGTTCACTTATCGGGTCGGCGATTCCTTCCGCACATCCACTCGACTCTTCACTTGGGTAATTGCAAATGTAGACCAAACCCGTGCGTGATCCCACTACTATCTGCGTCTGAATTTTCTCACCGGTCGCCAGAGGATGAGCAGGGCAACTGGGAAGCGGGGAGCTTATACACTGCACTGCCATACAGCAACGTGGAAATGCAATACTGCGACGTAACCGACATCACAATCACTGTCGATCTCTATCAACGGATGACCCAGCTGGACGTGAGAGTTGAGCGTGTGCTGTTTTGTCAGTGACTGACCCGTATGAAGACTCGAATGATGTGCACCCTGCCTATCCCAATGTTGGCCACGACTACCGTGCTAGTCTCGCCCTTCCCCGGACGTGACACTTACTCCAACATACCCTCAACCGGAGTTACCACCTATAATGCAAGCGTAAACAATATAATCCGAGTTCCACTGGCACAGTCGCCACAATCGAACGTGTCACTTGCCTTGGATTACCTGGGGCAAGACTTGATGGACTCCCTGTATGGTCTATTTGTATCCAGTAGTGAAGCGACTCCGACGGTTTACGGGATCCAAGCCATCTTTTCGGGCTCAGACAGGACCACTTGGTGTCCTATAGTGTTCATCGGGGAGCCAGGGTGGTGCCCCTCTCCAGACGAGTTCGAAGTACCTCAATATGAGTACGTGCTTGGCTTGACGCCTGGCAATCGTTCGCTGAAGCTTCAGGACGGCAGCTTTGGTGCCCAGCAATTCAGTTTCTTGAAGAACCTGCAGCAAGAGTCGGTGTATGACCCATGGAATCCAGCCGTCGTCCCCTTCTCGTTCAACGGCTCCCTGAACAATATGATCAGAGCAATGCATTCGGCTGCCCGGGCAGATTTCGGCTCTGCACGGCCCAACAATATATTCCAGAATGCGAGCGCTCTGCAGCAGCAGCTTACTAGGACGGCCGCACTAACATTGAATGGAGCGGCATTGTCTTATAACCTTGGTTGTAACACGAGTGTTCTCTGCGGTGCAGCGCAACTGCTTGGCTGGTCACCCAATCCTGGCGGCCAGTCTGGGTTTACCGGGTTACCTCTAACTTCTACTGGACCAAGTATAATCGAGACGACGTATCTGTGCAATCGCCAGGTGTGCATACTATGCATGATTTTGGTTGCAAGCATTCAAATCTAATGCGCCCGTTATTTAGGCGCAAAAATCGGCAGCCGAGCTCTTCTTCTCGATCACATCCGGTACCTGGTCCAACTTATTTGGTAGGCTGACTCGCCGACAGCACTCTCTCGTTTTCCTCTGATCATGGGTCCCTTCAGCCGCATATGGTGCTTGGATGTTCATTAGTACTTGGTTCCTCAAGAAGAAAAGGACAGACCGTGAGTCTTTAAGCTCTTTCCAGCGATCGATCGTGCTCACATATGTGGTCCATAAGCCAACGTTTGCGAAGGGCACCTGGCCAGTAACAGTTCCGCCGTCCGCGTCAAACGTACCGTCTCTGAACAACCGCTGCTATCAACATCAAACCCAGCCAACAACAGCGACGCAGCGAGCTTTGATGCAAAGTCACAAGCTGATGTGACCGTTGACGAGGAGACGGGCAACAGTTATGAGCTGGGAGTAATACCAATCCTGCCTCGTGTTGGGAGCGCTCGTGGCTACAAACAGCTGTAGACCATACATCTCTATCTCGTATGGTATTTTCTCGCTCCGACTTCCCATATGCCATTTCTTTTGGACTGTCGTAGCGGCCCCTCTGCATGTATTGCGCCATTCATCAGGCATGCGTATTGTTTGCCCTGATAGAGACATCAGGTTACACGGCACTCTCATTCCTACGCGCGGGTCGATCACAGTTCAGGCCAGAGCAGTCACCCTCGCTACCATACTATCCCCAACGTCTATCCTTAGCAAGTCACTGGGCGAGGTCTCCTGCTGCACGGCCCAGTCGTACGCCTCCGCAAGGATCGTGTCCGTCAGCGGTATCGAGTGCCGCGCAAATACTCGTATCAGATTGCTGACCCGCGAGATGGCCGCTCTTGTCTCCATATCAATGTCCTTCGAAAAATCAGCACGCGATTGGACTGAGCCGCCGGAAGTATACGCACATCGTTCTTGTTGGAGTACACTGCCTCGGCGTCGAACCCCTCCTCTCCTTCTCTCTGGTTCTCCGCAACATGCTTCGCAATCCATATGTAGCCGTTCATCCCAAGAATGAGGTCAACGCCGCAAGGCAGTGAACAGAAGTGGGAGTTTCGGCGGCGGATGAGAACTGGTGACACAGTCACGAGTTGGCCGTTACGTAGCTATCACCATCGTTAGAGCCCTTCTCAATATACCATGACGGACGGAACATACTTTTCCATATTTCAGTGACCGCGTGTGCAAACTCAACGCTCCATCCCCATGCATCGGCTGCACCTCAGCCACCAGCAAATCTCCTTCCTCAAAGAACTTGCGCATCTCGAGCTCATCACTCTCCAATTTTCGTCTCTGCAGCATATCATCAGATCATTGATGGATACATGTCGATACGGGCGCACCTGCACACCACCAGGAAGATTGACAGAGGAGAGCCTAAGAAGCGCGTCTTGATGACTGTTCACATCCACCTTCCACCTTGCAGCCTGAACCTCGGTGATCCTGCCGACTACCAGATCTCCAACCTCGCCATGATACCTGAAGCCGTAGGTTAGCTCATATCGGATGCAAGGAGACAAGGCACATACCTGGCGCGCAACGCTCGCACGGACACCAGCTTGTTCACCCTCTCCACCGTCCCGCTCAATGACGCCACCACATCATTGTCTTCCACAAACGTGCCATGTCCTCTGTATCATTTCGTCAGATCACTGTTCTCGTCTGCACTACATATCCACACACCTCATGAACTGCGTCGCAGAAGTGATGATCTCTCCTGGTGAGGTGAGCTTCTGCACGCCCTCGTCGTCAAAGTCGTAGTCCAGGTCCATGGCATCCTCTCGTCTCCGCGCATCTCCAGAGCTACTTCCCCGCCATTTAGATGAAGATGCGACGGGGCCGAGGATCGTGAACATCGTCAGGTGAGATCGCAATGCAGGTCAGTTATGGAGCAAGAGTTTGCAGGAGCGCCCAACGTCAATTTGGTGCGTCGGGGTTGGCGGCAGGGTCCAAAATATCTAATCGCCGACAGCACGCTCTCTCGAGGTTCGCGCACATACCCTTCGACGAGCACGGCTCTCAATGCCATTCCTCCATCATGCCGTCACCACACTGCGTATCATAACGAAGCCCTCGGTGGTTGTGCCCAATCTGACTGTACGATGTATGCGTTCTCTGTACTCTTGTCGTCCCGGCGTAGGCTGATATTCGCGTCACAGCTGTTGCGAATATCAACTTCAAGAAACTGCGGGATGCTGGGTATGAGGGTGTCGTTATTGACAGAGACAATTGTCTCGTACGGTTTCTCGCTTCTTCCCAGGTGTATCTCCAACTGATGCGTGGGTATAGACAAAACCTAGGCAGGACGATCTGGTCCCCTCACTCAAGGTGCGCATCGCACTGTCTACCTCACAGCACTGGCTGAACGAACCTACAGGATGCATGGGCAGACTGCCACAAGGCGTTTGGCCCCGACCGCATCCTCATCGTGAGCAATTCAGCCGGCACCTCAAAGGACGCGTCCTTCCTTCAGGTACGCATCTAGCCACCCGGGCCCATGCTCTTTGCTCAAGCTTTACGCAGGCCGAAGCCCTAACACGTAATCTCGGTGCTCCCGTTCTGCTGCACGAGGCACCGAAGCCGTGGGTCGTCAAGCCTATCTTGCATTACTTTGCCGATCTCCCGCCTTTATCGGCCCCGTCGGCAGCGGCGCAGCCAAAGCTTGAAGCAGAGCCGGCGACACCTCGGAAGCCGATCCCACCACGATTACTCGTGATCGGCGACAGAATATCAACAGACATCCTCCTAGGGAGCCGACTGCAAGGCTCCTTCAGTATCTGGACGAAGAAGGTCTGGCAGGAGGAGAGTTTCGGGGTCAGAGTCGCTCGATTGCTCGAGGACGGGGTGCTATTTGGGGTGACGAGATGGCGGGTATGGCGCAGGAAGCGGCGAGGGCTGGAGCCGGAGGTGGATACTGCACAGGTATTCGTGAAGAACGAGCCCGTAGTGGAGGAGCCGGCAGAGTCAACGTGGTGGAACTCGATCGTATCGCGCGTTCGAGGCCTGCTCCCCAAAGCCACCTGATACATCCCTCTGCTCAATGCATTCTATCAACCCAACCCGAGTCGTTTCCGGAGCCCACAAGCTCTACTGCAGCACGAGGAGCGCGTATTGATAGGCACTACCCTTTGCCCGAAACCGCTCGATTTGCTAACACGCGAAGCACTCGGAGGACCGCCCCTCGCGCATTATCAGTCGCGTCGCCACATGGCCGTTTCGGTGCTGTCCGATCCCTTATCTTGTGCCCGGCTGCCCCACATTTCTTGGGTCCACCATGCACATCGTATATAGCACACCGACGCCAGCCAGTGCTTGCACGCTGTCGGCTCTGTTTCTGACAGGTTTGGATACACCATAGACTTAGACGGCCATCTGCGATGCCGATCCGCTCCTTCCTCCCTCTCGCGGCGCTACTCTCCCTAGCCACTGCGGCGCAAACACCGTTCAGGCCTCAGCAGCCCGCCGAGCACATATCCGCAGCGGTCAACTACGAAGCCCTGTTCTCTGCGCCGACGATCAATGGACCGTACGGAGCGAGCAATGCGTTCAGCGATGACAGCTGGAGTCTCATGAGCTTTGGGTATGCGGACCCGCTCCGGTGCTTTGGCACAGATAAGGAGACGCCGTTCGATGTTGCGATCATTGGTGCGCACGGCTCTACCGATTCCATCTTCGCGGTGCTGATACGGCGCATGTAGGCGCACCATTTGACACGACTACAAGCTACCGGCCTGGAGCCCGTTTCGGACCGATGGGCATTCGGCAAGGCTCCCGGCGCATGCACATCGGTTCGATCAACGTGCCCTACAAAACTCGCGTGACCGACCATTTACATGTCGTCGACTGCGGTGATGTCCGTGAGTATTATTATCCAAGGGAGCTCGCGCGTGCTCTGATACTGCATCAGCGATGACCTTCGTGGACAACAAGGTCGCAATCCGGCAGCTGGAGACGGCCAACGCCGACCTCGTCCAGCGCTCAAGCGCAACGGCCTTCAACGGCAGCTCCATCGCAAAGGACGGCAAGTTCCACCCGCGCGTGCTCACGCTCGGTGGGGACCACACGATCACCCTGCCCCTGCTGCGCGGGGTCGCAAAGGTGTACGGGCCGGTCAGCGTGATCCACTTTGACAGCCATATTGGTGAGCCTTCCGCTGCGCGCGTCGGAAGAGGCTCACTCATGCAGATTCTAAACATGGGCTGTACAAAAAAGATACATGGAGGCCTGGGACTTATGTGAGTTATGCTCATCCTCGGAGGAACGCAGTTTGACTGATTCTCCAGGAGGGCGGTCCGTGGCTCCCCGGTGAGGAAGTGCCGGTGACGCACGGCTCCTACTTCTGGTACGCGGCGCAGGAGGGCTTGCTAGCGCCGAACAACACCAACATCGTGCGTCCTCTCCCCTCCCTCCCTTCCTTGAAGCTCAGATGACGACAACCGCCTGGTGTAGCACGTCGGTATCCGGAACGCCCTCCAGACGTGGGGGGACTACGAGAACGACTACGAGGTCGGGTTCGTCATTTCGCACGCGGAGGACATCGAAGAGGTCGGGTGGAGGGGAATCGTCAAGCGCATCCGAGAGGTTGTGGGGGAGAACCCGGTGTACAGTGCGCATTCCTCCTGTTGCGGGAGGGTGAGACGCTAATGATGTTGCGTAGTCACCCTCGACATCGACGTGCTCGACCCGGCCCAAGCGCCCGCGACGGGAACGTAAGTGCCTCCCGAACAGCAACCGCTGCAGACTCATGCTGAACAATATTGCCGTCAGGCCCGAGATTGGCGGCTTTAGCACGCGCGAGATCAAGCAGATCCTCAAGGGCCTCAGAGGGCTCAAGATCGTCGGCGCGGACATCGTCGAGGTCGCCCCGGCGTATGACACGCAAGGTGCGTCGCCCTGCGCTCTTCTCTCCTCCTTCATCCTGGTGCCCCTCTTGCGGGACAAACTCGTTGGTGCCAATGTACTGACTGTTGGGACAGCGGAGATCACCCAGATCGCGGCGGCGAACATTGGGTGGGACATCCTCGCGCTTATGGCGGAGACGCCGTTGTCGGATTAGATGGGTCAAAAAAGAACGGATGGGGTATAGGTAACTTATGGTTGATTGGAGGTATCATGTAGCGCACTATGTGGACTTTGTGGGGGTATGTGGATGGATGGAATGGGAGAGGGGAGATGGAAAATAAAAAATGGAAATAAATGGATGGTCGACTGTGACGGCACAGTTGGAAAAATGGGTTGCTGTTCCGGGGGGATCATTGCTCTGCTGGCTGGAAGCGGTTGTAGTACGCTTTTGTGCGGGCTTCGACAACTTCCTGCGTCGTTTCCGGCAGGTCTTCGATGAAGCGGCCTGGCAGAGATGTAAGCGGAACCTCGCTGTAAGATGTAAGGCTGCCGTGCACCTGGCGACCCGGCAAAGAGCGACAGCGCGGGGACGACCGTATTCGGCGGGAGGACGGTGCCGTCGGCGATGCGCGCGCAGTCCTTGATAATAGCGAATTTCCCAATGACACAGTTCCGGCCAATGACGACCCAGGAGCCGATCTGCGCGGCCTCCACGACGCTTCCCTCGCCGATATGGACGCCGTCGCCGATCTTCATCGGGTAGAAGTTGAACGCGCCCTTGTACGTCTTGTACGGCGGTCTGACCACGACGCCTTCCCCAACCAAGCAATACCGGCCGAGGGTGATGACGACGGTCGGGGCGGACCCGGCCTTGCGCAGGTCGCCCCGGAGCACCGCGCTGGGCGAGATGATCGACTTGCCGCCCAGGACGATGTTCTGAGGCCCCGAGATGGTCGCGCGGCGCGAGACTTTGTTCCCCGTGTCGGTCTCGATGTACGCGGACTTTGGGTAGGTCGTCACGGGGGCGAAGGACATGCTCTGGCCTGGGTTGGGGGTTGGGAGTGCTCGGGGTGCTCGGGGTGCTGGGGTATGGGACGTGCTGTTGGGCCCGGGAGGGGGGGAGAGCGATGTTGTGGGCGGTGGTGGGCGGTCATGCCGGGAGGGCACTACGATCCGGGGCCGAGCGTGGCTCCGCCTCCGCCTCCGCCCAGCCAAAATCGGGTCGTGCTCCTACCGCCGCCACATCGGCACACACTGTCCACCATACTCCCACACTCCCCTGCCAGCCCGGCGCATACATCTCGTTCTCCGCGCACGCAGCGTGGCAGCGTGAGCCCCGGATGAACTCGTACCCCTCTGAGCTGCTCCTGCAGCTCGCTCCCCTCATGTTCGTAGCCGGCCTCGAGGCGTTTCCCCCGCCCGTTCCCACCACTACCGCTACTGCCCCTGCTACAGGCTCCAGTTCATCCTCCAACTCCGCCTCACCACCCCCTGCCAATGGCGTGCAGAGCGGCGACGCGCACCCACTTCCGCTCACACCCCCCGAGATCAACGGTACCAGCAGCAGCGCAAGCACAGGGACGACAGAAGCAGAGTTCGCCCTGCTCGCGCACCGGCTCAGGAAGACACTGGGAGTGCATAGGAAGTCGAGCGTGTGGGACCCGGAAAGGGGGAAGGACTTTGATGTGCTCTTGGTCGACAAGGTGCGCTTTCCCTTTCCCCGCAACCAAGTGTATTGACCGAGTGTGATGATGACTGTCGATTGAATAGACGGTTCGCTTCCCCCCACGCAAGATCCTCCCGCCCACCTCCTCCCCCATCCCGTCCGACCCGCTCCCGCACTCCCCCCTCTCGCCCCTAACCCCCACCTCGCCCCTCTACCCCGACGGGCTCATCGCCCCCATCTGGGTGCGCAAGCACACCACCCTCATCCCCTCCGTGTTCGTCCTCTTCCTGCGCCTGCCGGACGTGGGGCAGCAGGGGGCGCTGCCCACTGAGCGGGAGGTGGAGGAGCAGCGCGAGAGGGATGCCGAGCTAGCTAGGGAGATCGCGGAAAGGAAGAGAGGCACCGCAGAGAGGGGGATCAAGCTTACTGTCGTGCTGTTGGCGACGAGGGCCATGCTGGGTAAGTCTCCCATCCTCCTTCATTCCACCATCCCGAAGCAGGGATGCAGCGCATCATCCCACTTCCGTCTCCCCTTCTCCAATGCACCGTAGACCGCCAGCTAACCCCTACGCAGACGACACCTCCCTCGACGCGCGCCTCTCCTCCCTGCGCCGGCTGGCTCAGCTAGACTCCCGCGCAGCGCTCTTTGTCCTCTCCCCCGTCTCCCCCTCCGAGCTGCACGAATTCGTCGCCTCCCTCCGCTCCGCCCTGCACCCCGTAGCCCAAGCGTACTACGCCAACCACAGCAAGACCACGCGGCGGAAGAGGAGCAGGCCGCACCAGGCCACCGGGCCGCCGCCGCAGGGGGGCGGGCCGCCTAGGCCGTTGAGGCCCGAGGGGTGGGCGGTCAGGTATGAGTATAAGATGGGGGTGTTTGCGGAGTTTCGGGGGGAGTGGGAGCTGGCTAGAAAGTGCGTGCTCTCTCGGCCTCTTGATATTGAAGCATGGGCTGATGATGTGATAGGCACTTTGAGGACTGCTGGAGCGCGCTGCTGGACATGTTTAGCTCGACTGCGATCTTGCCGCCCCGGACCAAGAGGTGGGCGGAGGCGAAGGTGCTCGCTGATACTGTTTCGTTCAAGGTCCGCCCCTCCGCCGTCCGTACCTGGATGTACACTAATCCCCAACCCCAGATCGTCAAATTCTACCTCTACCAATCCTCCTCGCATGCGGCAGTCCGGCAATTCCGCGGCCACCTCTCGCGCTTCACCGACCTCTCTCGGGGCTGGGGGATGGGCGAGGAGACGGTCGAGTTCTGGGGCTGGGCAGCAAGGCAGTACCGGCTCCTGTCCGAGCTGCTCGAAGCGGGCTTGGCGTCGTCCCACCCTGTCCTCCTCCCCTCGCTCGCCCCCGCCCCGGCGGGAGGGCTGAACACGCACTACCCGCACCTGCAGCAGCCCGGCCAGCCGCTTCCCATCGCCGGCTCTAACCCGTCCGACGCGCTCGTCGGCCCCGCATACTGGTATCTCTGCGCGGCCGAGTGCACGCGCGAGCGGCGCAAGCGCTGGCTGGCCCTGGTGGAGCAGACGCCGGAGGAGGCGCGCTCCCACGCCAGCTTCCAGAACGAGAAGAAGGTCGACCATCAGGCCGTCGTCAGGGAGCTGTATACCAAGGCGTACGAGCTGTTCAAGAAGCACGCTTCGGCTGCGACGGCGGGAGCGGCGGGGGACCAGCAGAGGCTGCCGTTCTACGTTGCGTTCCGGGTCGCCGAGGCGTACTTCGAAGCGGGGGAATGGGAGACGTCTGTCCGGTACGCCGTACCACCCCTGTCCCATGCATACATGTGCTGATAGCAGCCGCACGCAGGTTCTTCGAGCGCACCGCAAAGCTCTACAGGCGCGAGCACTGGCCCGCGCTCCTCCTGCCCATCCTGCGCATGTGGCACCAGTGCGCCAAGCAGCTGGCGGACGTCCAAGCTGTCGTGCGCCTCACGCTCGAGCTGATGGCTGCGGGCGAGGAGGGGCTCGAGGAGGAGCTGATGGCTGTGCTAGGCACTACTACTGCGCCTCCTGCAGCCAGCGGGGACGGGGTGCTGGTGCTGGATTTGGGCGGGGGTGAGAGTCTGAGTGAGTGCGTTTTGGGGGTTGGGCCGGGCCGTGCTAATCGTTTGGGCGCAGTGTCGGCTTCGGTAACATTCTGGGAGCACGAGGTCTATCCCGGCGAGGCGGCCTCGTTCCAGATCCAGATCGCCGCTCCCCCAACTCTGGACCTCTCCACACTGCCCATCTCGGCACTTCGGATAGAACTGGAGAACGAGCAGGCGCCCTTAGTCATTTCGCATGTGGATGCGGAAGAATTCGAGTCGATCGCAGACGGCGCGATGCAGTGTGTCGACATCGGCGAGGTGTCGGAGCCGAAAGATGTCTCTGCCAACCTGCGGTGGAGTCGGGGCGAGGTCAAGGTCTTCCGAGGGACCTGGACGTCAGCGGTTCCTGTGGAACTGAGGGTGAGCCCGTCCCCAAGACTGAATATATACCCAGTCTGAACTGTGCCCATTATCAGGTTGTGGCCGCTGTCCTTTGCATCAGCCAGGGGACTTGGAACATCGAGGTCCCCTTGGATCCGAATATCCTCAGCATCCCAGCGCCCTCTCCCGCCCGATGGCTGCAGCCGCCTCCGGAGAAGACAAACTTTTTGAAAATCCCTGAGGACTCTCGGACAACTTGCCAGTAGGTGTCCTCCCCAGGCTATTCGAGCAGAACTAACACCTTGAAAGTGTCATTGTGAAGCCACACGACTTCCATATCACCATATCTCACGAAGAACCTGCATATATTAATGAACGATATCCAATCACCATCGAGGTGGCTAATCTTGAAGAACGAGATCTGGAGGCGGTTATAGATGTCTTGCTACAGCCGTCGGAGGACGATGACCGTGCGTTGAAAGACCTCTATAGTGCCGAGACCAGGCCGCTGACACTGGTACAGGGAATCAAGTCGCCATCGACGAACATGAATCATCGGGATTTATTAAGGCCGTTTCATTCGGCATCATAAAGGAAGGAGAAGTCGCTTCAAAAATTCTCTGGTTGACATCAAGCGGCTCCTTGTTTGATCGAACACTGGACCTTTCCATCCAGACACGGACCGTGGATCCAAATGACGACTCTCCCATCTCATCTACCAATTCGAAGGAGACTCTGCGCACGATCGTCGTCCCCATCATTCAGCCAGTGGCGTGCACAGTGAGCACCACGTACTCCCGCCAGGTACCAGCTATTCGGCCGCTGTCGGACTCAGATGGGTCAGCACGCGATTCATCCTCCTCTCTGGGCGCCAGCTTCACGGTGACCTTTTCTTGCATGGGACCCTGGCCGCTCACGGTCCAGAGTGTTCGCTATGTGCCAGCGGAGGAGCAGTCTGATCGGCTTGAAATGAGCTCTTGCTCACTCGAGGACGAGGACCAGTGGCCGCTCACCTGGGAAGGAGATGCCGCTTTCCAGGCTGCTTTGGACTTCCGAATCACTGCGTCAAGAACCGAAGAGTCCTCGCTGGATGGCCCCGATTCTGAGTCTCATGTTCCTGCTCCTGGCGGCTGGGAAGTCACGTGGCTAAGGTAAACGCTTTTCCCTTGTCGCGGCCTGTTACGCATATTGACCTTCAATGTAGACATCACACAGCATCCACTTCGCCTGCACCTTGCATTACGTTAATCTCGCTGCCACCTTTGCTTGCGCCGGCCAATGCAATAATCGGCATACTCACGCCGCCCTACACCGTATATATGCACTCTCCATTCGCCATGCGGCTTGCCGTACAAAACTATCACACGACTCGGTCAGCCGCTGTGTCCGTACAGGTTGACTCGTCAGAGTCATTCTCGATTCCCGGCCCTCGGAAGACGCGTCTTACTGCTCTCGCCCCGGGTGCATCGGTCGATGTCCTCTTCCGCGTATACCCGACAATGCTGGGAATGCAGAAGCTACCACCAATTACTATTTTGGAACAGCCGTTATCCGTTAATCAGCCAGTCGTACCGCCTTCTAACTCACAATCGCCCGTTATTGAATATCGACGATCGTATGAGGAAGAGGAGGAAGACTTCTCTGCCGCCACGGGGGCGCCTCTACTGCTGGCTGATCCCTCGGATCCAGATCGTGCAGCACTAGAGCCATCAGCACAAGGCATCACTGTACTAGTCCTGCCTTATTCTCAGACGCAAACATAGATTGTATTTCCCTTTATATCCGCAATGAATGATCATACCCAACCAATTGGAACCCGCCAACTGAGTGTAATGCTGAAGCTCCACAAGTTATAAAGCAGTGAAAGAAAGAAAAGAACAATTGTGCAGAAAAATTAGACGATCTCGTCCATCGTCATCTGAAGGTATTTGATTTGATCCCTGACCCACTCCTTAAACTCGCTCTTCCCAAGAATATCCCGGAACCCGTTGGCTGCTTGGACGCCTGCTTCCGCCTTCTTCTTCTCAATCTGATCGTACTTCGCCCGAAAGCGTTCCGATAGAAGCTTCACTCGATAAGTGGCCCACTGTGGCCCAATCAATCCGGGATATAAGTTCATAACAGACTCTACAACGAACCTGATAATAGATTTCATTTACGTCGGAACAGGGTCGAATTGTCATCAATGTTGAATCATCGACCAGAGTCGGATCTTTAGCGCGATAGCTGGTGACCTTCGAGTCTGGTCAGAATTTGCCTCGAAGAGTAGATTTCGGAGTGGCGCCTACCATAGTGACCCTTTCGGCAGCATTCCAAGCTCCACAAGCCATATGCTATACCACAGTTATTAGAAGTACTCCTCAAAGGCGTGCCCTCAACGCACGTTGATATACTGCATATAGTGTCAGTCTGTCAGAAGAACCTGGCTAGGTATCCAATAACCCTGCTTACTTTTCCTTGAAGCATGACAGCATAACCGATCCCAGGTCCCCGGACCCTGTGAACCTTTCCGTCCCCACCTTCCAGGGCCGTATCTCCACCCATCATGCTGGAAGCATCCGAGAGCATGACCACGCACACCCATGCTGGAAGAAAGCGTGAGCCGTGAGTTGAATAGGTGAATCAGATGGCGTACGATAGCTATCTACATGCCAGCCAACCACCTTCTCAACCTCCAACGTCTCATCATCCGAAGACTCGGTGTCGGAGTCGCTGTGGACCAAAGGCGGAAGTGGTGGAAGAGGGTCCCGACCCAGGGACTCGATACCGTCCTTGGCTTGGATATTGACATGGCCCAGCTGTAGTGCCCTTAGTGGCTGATTTTGGTACACATCGACCGGAAAGCTCGAAGCTTACCTCATATGGCATGATCGGTATAAGGTCGATCCCCGCAGCCTCGGAAACCATCTTAATCGTTTCTGGGTGGGTCCACAGTGCCTCTGTAAAAGGTGCTGCATGTAGAGCGAAGCCTCGCAGTTGACACTTTGCGAGTGCATGCTCTCTGCGATAGTTGTCGATCACCGGTTTGGAGAATGCCTCCTCTCGCAGCGCCTTCACACATTCGAGGGTAAGCAGAGGGAACGGATCGGTACACGCAATCGGAGAGAGGGTCTTCAAATGTCCCAAGCCGAGGTCAGACATCGTCAAGGAGCGTTTGGGTGCTTCATACGCCAGATGAATGTTTGGGTCGAAGTTCGCCATAGAAAAGAACAGGGAGTGCAGTGGCGGACAGAACAAGGGGATTGGAAGTAGGTAGGGAGGCTGTCTGAGATCCGCTGCCTCCCAAGCACGTTAAATAGACTTCAAACTCGCAGCCTCGTGTGGAGAAGGCAGGTGGTAACAGCATGTCTCGCGGAAATCCGCAATGAGACTTTACGTTATGTTGGACCCATCGTCCGACGACGCATGCCGCCAGAGACGAGCTTCGCCGAATGGAAGGAACCAATGGTGCCTTCGACCTTAGATCTGTTCATCCAGCTTGGAAGATAGCTGAGCGAGTGGAAATGGTGACGCAGTCGCAGGGTAGCCAAGCAGTTCTGGTACGAAGCTGCTCTGTTCGACCGTCGGTCACATTGTCGCGCTCGAAGAGGCAAGTAGGGTCCCATTAAATTTCGACGCCAGGCGCATACATTCACCCGCCGCAGATGCTCTTTTCCACTTCCTTTGTAATGCCGCCCGAGATAGGGGTATGCAATGCGGCTTCCGCACGAGAACATGTCGTGTCGCGTCCAATCGAGGATCTGGCCATTTGAAGAGCGCACGATGGTAGAGGGGGAGCAATCCTTCATTACGTACAAATGAGATAATCGTGTCCTCGAGGCTGAGCTGCCTGAACGGACGGCGGAGAATTGTTGATTCTCCCGCTCATTCGGCCACGCCAGCCAGCAGCATCCAGCACACATGTCTTCATCCAACCTGCGCTCCACACCCACAAAGCCTACAAGCCGCCCCACATCGATCTCATCGATGCCTCCTCAACGCACTTCCCCCCAGCGGCCGCTGCTCAGTACATCTCCAAGCTCGCGCCATCGTGAATCTCGTAGTCCGCTAGCGTAATGTGATCCTTGAAGATGGTGTACCTAGACAGAAACGCAAGATGTTTGTCAGCCCCATTCGTTCATTCTAGACCGCTCGGCTAGGGAGATGCGGAAGTGAGCAGAACGCACCATTTCTTCAGCTGGATCTTTTCGGGCTTCGTGCCAATCTGGGCAGCAATGAGTGCCTTCAGATCACCGACCGTATCGTCAGGACTGCATTTGACTCGGACTAGAAGATGCGGCGACATCAGCGAACAGTGCATACATCGAGCGAACAAAGGGAGTGACGCACCCTTGCGGCCAAGACGGTCGTTAGCAATTACCTGGATGCGTGTCAGACATGTCTGCGCTGAAACAATGAATGAAGTACCCACTTCAATGAGGGGCATGATAGTAGTACAACAGAATGCAAAGACGAAAGAAATGGGTAAAAGCAAGTGCCGTAAAACTTGTGCAGATGAAATACTGCGTGAGCACCAGCCAGTCACCACCGCTCACGTTCGCTCACAAGTCATGCCCTGACGGAAGCATTCTGCTTCTACCATGCGGCTTGTGCCTGAACAAGGCGATGAACACTTGGTCTAGTACACCTGCAACGAGAGTTGATTAAATGTATGCTACACTCCAACACCATGCCGCGAGACGCTCAACAGTTACAACATGTATACGTAACAGTTAGTGCTCAGCTGCGGCCCGTTCCTCGGTTATTGTTGCGCTTCCCCGGATCAGAACACAGGCATGCTCATGGAAGCCGATTCAGATCATGATTGGATACTGAACAATTTGATGGACTCCGTTATCTGGAAGGTTGGGCAGGGGACACAGGATACTTCTTCTGCCCGGGATTGCCTATCGCCGCAGTCCTTGCTTGATCGTCCACCACGTTCTCGCCCGGCACCCGCGCGGACCGGCGGAAGTTGGAGAGCGGAAGGCAGACATGATGCAGCTCTTTGCGGTGACCCTTTGCGGCACTTCTGACCCCGACTTCGTTCGGTCCTCTCGAAGCCTCGTCGGTGTGCGACCTGACCGGCGAGTTCTTTTCCGCCGATGAACTCACACGTCGTCACGAATCTCGCAGGCGATGAGGCACGGCAGACGCTTCCACGACTGCACAGCGCACAAGGCACGAGGTCCGCTCCTGCTCTGTTTCGTGATGTTCTCCTGGGTTCTCTAGCCGAATATCTAGCCGCATTTGGTTCGCTCGCTGGACGGTGCTTCTCTAACTGACGAGCCGTGCATGCGACTAGAACACCAGAGAAGGGCCACCATTGCGCCATGCATAAGCTACATTTTATTCTCTCGATCCTCACGCCATCACGGCTGTAACTAGACACAAAACGAACGAAGCAGAGCGAAAAAGAAAGAAGCAGAGGTGACAGTAAACTGAGTGGGGTGAGATGCGCTTTGATACTCATATCAAAATCATGACAACGACAGTAGTAAGGGACCGCATGGAGGTAGAACGGCCGGGGCACGGCTAAGCCTTTTGGATCTAGCGACAGAGGAGTGAGAGGATTAGCGAGATGGGGGATGCGTACAGTGCGAAGGAAGGGGGAAAGGTGCGCGGGGAAACATGTATGCAGGTGCAAAAGGGAAGAAGAGGATATCGGTCCTTTACTCCTTCTTGGGCTCCTTGGGCTCGCCCTCTGTTGGTGTGGGCTCGGGCTGCTCGCCGTTCTTGGCCGCCTGCTCCGCGGCGCGCTTCTCATACACCTTCTGGAACAGGCCGAGCGACGCGTTCTGGGTCTCGCCGATGGCCGCCTTGATCTCCTCCGCGGTGACGGAGGGGTCGCCCGTCTGGCCCTTGACGGCGAGCTCGCGCAGCTGCGCGACGAGCTTGCTAACCTTCTCCCTCTCTTCTTCCTCGAGCTGATCCTTGAACTCGTTCATCGACTTCTCCGTGTCGGCGCAGATCGAGTCGGCCCGGTTGGCCTGCTCGATCACCTCCTTGCGCGCCTTGTCCGTCTCGGCGTACTTCTCGGCCTCGGAGACCATGTTCTCGATCTCCTTGTCGGACAGACCAGAGGAGGACGCGATGGTCATAGACTGGTCCTTGTTCGTGGCCTTGTCCTTGGCAGAGACGTTGACAATACCGTCAGCATCAATGTCGAATGTGATCTCGATCTGGGGCACACCCTTGGGTGCGGGTGGGATACCGACGAGGTTGAAGTTGCCCAGCAGCTTGTTGTCGCGGACGAGCTCGCGCTCACCCTGGTAGATCTTGACCTCGATGGCGGTCTGGCCATCGGCGGCGGTGGAGAACGTCTGCGACTTCTTCGTCGGGATGGTCGTGTTGCGCATGATCAGCTTGGTCATGATCCCGCCGAGGGTCTCGATACCCAGGGAGAGAGGAGTGACATCGAGCAGCAGAATGTCGGTAACGTTGCCGCTGAGGACACCACCCTGGATCGCAGCGCCGATGGCGACGGCCTCGTCGGGGTTGACGCCCTTGCTGGGCTCGCGGCCGAACAGGGTCTTGACGGTATCGACGACGCGGGGCATGCGGGTCATGCCGCCGACGAGGATGACAGCGTCAATCTCGTTGGTCTTGACGCCGGCATCGGACAGGGCCTTCCTGCACGGGTCGATGGTGCGCTGGACGAGGGGAGCGACGAGGGACTCGAACTGGGAGCGGAGGAACTTCATGTTGATGTGCTTGGGGCCGCTGGCGTCGGCGGTAATGAAGGGCAGGTTCACCTCCGTCTGGGTCGCGGACGACAACTCGATCTTGGCCTTCTCCGCAGCCTCACGGATGCGCTGGATGGCCATGCGGTCGCCAGACAGGTCGACGCCGGTCTCCTTCTTGAACTCGCCGAGGATGTGCTCGACCAGGAGGATGTCAAAGTCCTCACCACCAAGGTGGGTGTCACCGTTGGTCGACTTGACCTCGAACACACCCTTCTGCATCTCGAGGATGGAGATATCGAAAGTGCCTCCACCGAGATCGTAGACGGCGATGACGGAGGACTCGGAGCGGTCGAGGCCGTAGGCGAGGGCAGCGGCGGTGGGCTCGTTGATGACACGGAGGACGTCGAGGCCGGCAATGGAGCCGGCGTCCTTGGTCGCTTGCCGCTGGGCGTCGTTGAAGTACGCTGGGACGGTGACGACGGCGTGCTTGACGGTCTTGCCCATGTACTGCTCGGCGGTCTGCTTCATCTTGGTCAGCACCATCGAGGACAGCTCCTCGGCGGAGAACTGCTGGTTCTTCCCACCGTTGTCGACCTCGACCGCTGGCCGACCGTCGGGCTTGGCGACAACCTTGAACGGCCTAAGAGCAGCGTTAGGATATTGACTCGGCGGAGACAGAGCCCGTCACTCACCAGTGCCTCATATCGTCCTGCACCTCCTTATCCTTGAACATGCGGCCGATTAACCGCTTGAACGCGAAGACGGTGTTCTGGGAGTTGACGACCGCCTGGCGCTTGGCCGGCAGACCGACGAGGCGCTCGCCGTGCTTGGTGAAGGCGACGACGGACGGGGTGGTGCGCATGCCCTCGGCGTTCTCGATGACCTTTGCCTGCTGGCCCTCCATCACGGACACGCACGAGTTGGTCGTCCCCAGGTCGATGCCGATGACGGGGCCGGAGATCTTGGTGTTCATGTTGCGGGCGATCATGGATCGGGGGAGTTGCTGTATTGGGAACATGGATGTTAGTGGTTGGTTCTGTGTGATGCCGGAATGGGACGCACAGAGTAACCTCCCAGCCGGGACGACCGGACGGCATAGCGAGCAGCAGTGAACATGTTCAGAGAGCGCGAGGGGGTGGTGGTGGCAGCGAGGGGAGCGTCGAGCCGGAGCAAGCAAGTTTAATAGCGATCTCGCACGAGGCAGGAGGAGGCGGAGAGAGAGAGAGAGGGAGAGAGAGGAACCAGAGGTCGCTTGCCCAGTTTGCGTCGAGCGTGCACGAGCCGTCCAGAAATTTCGGTGCGCAAGCAAAAACTGCCCAGCGCCGCTCGGCTGCAGAACGCCGCGTGGCTTTTCAGGCTCCGCTCACCTTTGCCTCCGGCTTCTACCGAGGACGATGACGCCGCGCCAAAGGCCAAAGGCCTACCCGGAAGTTGCCCCGTGCGTTGGTTTGCCATCGCCTGCAGAGTAGTCACGGACGTGACTTGCGAGGGGACGCGCGTCTCTCTCCCGCGAGATCGATTGACTCATACTGTTGGCTATACCGAGTGGCAACCAATCGAATTGGATCGAATCAGGAGCTGAAGGAGCTCCGGAAGCGGGATCCATTGCCGTGACTCTCGTGGAGCTGCATGGTCTGGCGGTCACGTGCAGCGACAGATGCATGCCGAGGCGTGTGTGCATAGCTGCCGACGCGTCATCGCGCCTGGCGCTCCTTCTCTGCTGGAGCTGGTCATGCACGCTTCTGGGCAGCACAGAAACAGACGCAAGGCACGCACTTTGACTTGACTCGAATCGCGCCGGCAAGGACCCCCGACCCAACGCCTTACCCTATAGCAGCCTGGTCTGTTCCGTCCGCATACAGTAGTGCATGAAGCGCCAGGACGCCCGCGACGGCGCGTCTTCCCAGGACGGTGATCACCTCACCAGCGGGCCGCGCGAGGGTGAGCGGCCAGCCTGCTCGGCTCGGGCTGGCCATAGACCACGGGAGCGGAGCGGAGCCTCCGATTCGCCCACCACCACCGCGCTCCGGCGGCGTACTGTACCCTGGTCAACTGCCAGTGCCTCTGGGTCGAGCCGAGCGTCCCCCGCCGCACTGGCAGAGCGGAAAGGCGTGGCACGGTGGTAGATGACAGTGAGCAGGCTCGCGGTCCCCGCATGGCCGCCCAACCCAGCGCAGCACCTTGCAGTCCAGCGGAAGCGCGGAGATGTGGGCCGTGCCGCGCCCACTTTGGTCACTCCGTGCAGCGGTGCCTGGGCCAATCAGTGCGAGTGACCACGGCCCTCCCAAGTGCGCGCAGCGTGCATCTGCCGGATCTGGGTCAACGGCCCCCGCTGCCGCCGCGTGGGTGCGACATGACGCGGGGACTGGTTCACGCCGTTTGCTGGGGAACTCAATTCTGGCCACGGTATGCTGTACAATAGTTATGGCGGTGAGGAGGAGCGAACTACTGTACGGTTCTGGACACCTCTCAGCTCAGCTGGCTGCAGGGGCCGCGGACAGTACACTACCGTACCGTCTGTACTGTACTTACTAGGGCGGGTGGCCCAAGACGCTGGGCGAGCCAGAGTCGACCGACCTCACAGTGACAACGGGCCGCCGAGATACCTCATCACAAACAACAGTAGTGTAGTGCCGCGCAGTGTAGTAGTGTGCCTGCCCCTGCCCCTGAACCAACAACCAGCAGCGCGGACAAAGGGACTCGGCACCGAGGTCGTGTGCGGGCGGGTGCCGGTCGGGTCTATCATCACCCATCACCCATCGCACATCGCACTCCGCACAAACGCATCATGACCCCAAGTGGAGGCCCAAGCCTGCCACACTGATACCGATGCATACATGATGCCGGTTCTGTCGTCCACAAAATCGCGCGCGCGTTCCTCCTGCTTCTGAAAGTCCACTCGGTACACTCAGTCCGCTCAGTCCATATAATCGCGCTGCCTAATGCGGACACGGGCCGAGCTTGGCTTGCTCCCGTAGTACTTATAGTGCAGTGGCTGCTCAGGGGCGGGCGGCGGGCGGGCGCGAAGGTGCCGGGGGAGCCAATCGCCGATTGGCGGATTGGCGGATTGGCGGGTGATAAGCACGCCGCGAGGGAGGGAGCACGCCTGGCGCCTCGTGCAGATTGTGAGGGTTGGGCTGGGGGTCTGGGATGCGATGGACGGGGAAGGGTAGGCGTGAGTCACACGGCGTCAACCTGCTGCGGCGGGGCGGGCGGTGCGGGGGCCCATAAGATGGATGCATGGTGGATTTAGGAGGCGCGATGTGGGTCTGGGTCGGGATTGTGCGCTGTTATGTAGTGACTACGGGTGGTGCGGTGTCGCAGGGGATGATGATCAGCAGTGCCGCGGCGGTGTGACGGTGATTGGCCGGGTGTGATTGGGAGCCTTGCGTGCGGGTCCGGAGGCGCGCCGGGTGGCCCCACCGACTGGGGCGAGCCTGCCCTGAAGATGCGAGACCCGGACTGCGTGCGTGCGGTGGCGTGGGCGCAAAGTTATGGAAAGCGCTTTGCGGGCGCTGGGCGGGCTGCCCTGCGTCACTCTGGTGTTCTCCTGCTCGGCAGTGAGAAGAGCGAGTTTCGATACACACCTCCCCTCTCTCCCCTCTCTCCCCTCCCCTCCTAGCGGGTCGACACTCGCCCGACCCACCGAACCCCCCGAACCCACCGCATCCGACCGGGCAGCCACGCGCAGCCCCGCCGTTGCCCCCCGCCAGCAAGGAAGAAATCCTCCCGCTCCCGCTCCCGCTCCCGGCTTTGTCACCTGCGGGCAGGTCTCGACGATCTTTCCCCGCCCACCCTCTCCCACAGCAGGACGAGTCCTCGTGGAATAGCCGAGTGCGATCCCCGTAGACGCCGACGCTCCCGAACAACACGCACACCGCCCGCACCCCGCACCCTCCCTCCCACACACCTTCAGTACGTACCACCACCTCTCATCCCGTCATTGTCTGCATTGCTGATCTTCCCTCTTCCCATGGTTCATTGTATAGAATGAGCAAAGCATCCACCGCTAGCCTCCCAAAGACACAACTGCCCAGTACGCCCGCCGCCGCCGCCGCCGTCGCTCCCAGCACCCCCGCACACGCCTCGGGCAGCTCCACACCCGCCGCGTCAGCCAGCACAGCGCCCGCCGCGCCGCCCGCCAGCCGAACCGTGTCCGCCTGGGCAAAGGGTCCGCCGCTCGCTGCCCGGCAACCCTCCCTCTCCCTCTCCCCCTCCGCCCCCGCCCCTGCTCCCGGCACGCCCGCCGCAGCCCCTGCACAGGCACAGCAGAACAAGTCGGCCTGGAATGCAAACGGTCCCCCATCACAGCCCGCGAGCAACCCCCCGAGCGGGACGGTGACCCCCACGGGCACACACGGCCGCAAGGCCAGCGTCGTCCTCCGCGATGGCGTGGGCAACGGGAACGCCGCTTCTGCTAAGCCTGGTGAGTCGACTAACACGCGCGCGGCGGTGCTCCTCCGCTTGACGGGGAATGACGCGCGCATCCCGCTGGTGACATCGCATGCTCATAATTCACCAGGTTCCGCAATGAGCTTCGGCACCGTGGGCGACAGCGACAAGCCCCACCGCGCGTCGCGCTCTGCCTCGCCCGGCACTGCCATCGCCGCCGCCGCCACCGCCGCCGCGGTAAGCCCTACCGTGTCGGACGCCAAGACGTTCGGCTCGATCCCCGCTGCCGCGAAGAAGGACGACAGCGGGAAAAAAGTGGCTGCCGCGCCCGCGAGCGAGAAGAAGGACGATAAGCCCAAGGACGCAAAGCCCAAGCGGAAGATCGACGTGAATGCGCTCTTCCAGGCTGTCCCGCAGGCTTCTGCCGCGAGCGCGGCGCCCTCCCCCTCCCCCTCCGCGACGACGGGCCCCTCCCTCCCGCCTACATCACCCCCTCCCGCCGCCGGCACGCCCGTGACGGGCCGTTCAGCGCCCAACGGGCCGAGCGGACCCAGCAACATATACAATTCCGTGCCGATGCGCCCTCCGCCCGGGCAGAACATGCAGATGATGAGCGGCATGGGCATGATGCCCGGCAACATCCGCCCCTTCGTCCCCTCAGGTGGGCCTGGGCGCGGTGGGCCCCCGGGCGGACCGAACGGAGTGGGCAGAGGCGACCAGCCCAACACGCCCGGCGGGGCGGGGCGCGGTGCTGGCCCACAGCAACAGCCCGGCAGCCCGCCCCCGCACAACAGGGGCGCCATGATGTCCCCTATGGGGATGATGATGCCCCCCGGCGGGCCTGGCTCGCCCTGGACGCCGTACTACCCCGGGCTGCCGCACGCGTACTACCCCGGCGGTGAGCCCGGCCAGCCCGGCATGCCCAACTCGCCCTACCCGGCGTACTGGCACCCTGCGCAAGGCATGCCGGGGATGCCCCACCCGGGCATGCAGGGCATGGGCCAGCCCCCGCAGGGCATGCAGGGCCAGCCCTACCCCCACCCGGGCATGCAGGGCCAGCAGCAGGCACAGATCATGCAGCAGCACCCGCACTTCCCGGGCGCGCCACACCTCGGACCCCCACAGCAGCAGCAGGGGCACCCCATGTCCCCCGGCGCGCCGGGAAGGAATCTGCCTAGTATGCAGCAGCAGCAGCAGCAGCAACAGCAGCAGCAGCAGCAGCAACAACAGCAACAGCAACAGCAGGGCCCCCCACCGACTCAGCAGGGCCAGCCGCCCGCCTCTGCAGGCCCCGGGGCCCAGCAGCAGCAGCACGGTCCCAGCGCGCCGCTGTCCATCTCCGGCCTACCCAGCCCGATGCCGAGCCACGTGCACCCGCCTCCCCCTCCCCAGCAGCAGCAGCAACAACAGCAGGGGCACATCCCCCTCCCGCCCAACCCGACGCAGCAGGGCCTCCCCCTCGCCGCGCCGCACACCCCGCTCTCCCACCCGCAGACACCCTCCTCCCTCCGCTCCGCGCTCCCCACCACGCCCGGCACGCCCGGCTTCCGCTTCCCCGCGCAGCTGCAGATGCAGCCGCCCACGCCCGGCGGCAGCGGCCTGAACAGCCGCGCGACGGAGTTTGTCCCCAGCTCGGCGACGCGCAAGGCGATCAAGATCACCCGCGAGGACGGCAGCCTCGTCCAGCTGCCCTCGCACGTCCGCACCCCGTCCACCATGATCGGCGCGGGGAACACGCCCTCGCCCTCGCCCGTGCACGCGGAGCTGAAGGACAAGGTCGAGCTTGTGCGGAAGCCGTCTGCGCCTGTGCGCATCGAGAGCGAGGCGGAGAAGGCGAGGCGGGAGAAGGAGGCGAGGGAGAAGGCTGAGGCTGAGGAGCGCGCCAAGCGCGAGGAGGAGGAGCGCCTGGCCCGCGAGGTCGAGGAGAAGGCCGAGGCGGAGCGCAAGGCTAGGGAGGAGGAGGAGCGCAAGGCTAAGGAGGAGGAGGAGCGCAAGAAGAGGGAGGAGGAGGAGAGGCTCGCTGCGGAGAGGAGGGAGGAGGAGCGCGTCCGCAAGGAGGCCGAGGAGAAGGCACGCGTTGAGGCGGAGCTCAAGGCTAAGGCCGAGGCCGAGGAGAAGGCACGCGTCGAGGCTGAGCTTAAGGCGAAGGCTGACGCTGAAGCGGCGGAGAAGGCCAAGCTGGAGGAGGAGGAGCGGGTCAAGGCTGCTGAGCTTGCTGCTGCTGCTGCCGCCGCAGCAGCAGCAGCAGCGACAGCCGCCACAGCTGCGACGGCTGCGAAGGCCAAGGATGCAGAGGTGCAGAAGGAGCTCGAGCGCGGCCAGGCCGAGGAGGCCGCCGAGAAGACCGACACGCTCTCCGCGCTGCCCTCTGCGGGCGCCTCTGCCTCCCAGACGCCCACCTCGCCGTCCACCCCCGAGCTCGGCGCCGCCCAGATCTCCCTCAAGCCTATCAATGGCGCTGCCATCGCCGACTCGCACAAGTTGCGCCGTCCTGTGCCTGGCCCGCTCGACCTCAAGTCAGCCGTCATGGCCGCAGCGAAGGCGACCCCGCCCCTCTCCTCCGCGCAGGCATCTGCGCTCCTCTCCGCCCGCCCGATCGAGGACATCAACGCCATCCAGTACCCGGCCGGCATCCGCACGCCCAACCCGGACCTGAACGCCAACGGCCCGCCGGGCAAGTTCAGGTACGACCGTGACTTCCTCATGCAGTTCATGAACGTGTGCAAGGACCGCCCGGAGACGCTCCCGCCCCTCGACGCCATCGGCATCGAGAACTCGGACCCGATGTCCCAGCAGTTCGCTGCGGGTGGTCGGACGCCCGGCGGTGCAGGCGGCAGGGCCGGCACGCGCCTCGGCGGCAAGGTCGGTCTCGGTATCACCGGCGGCGCAGGTGCGCCGTTCGGCGGCAAACCCGGTTTCTCCATGGGCAACTTCCAGACGCCTGCGCGCACGGGCGCGGACGGAGACAGGTTCCGCAGCGTCAGCACCTTCGCTGGTCCTGGCGGTGTGCCCATGGGCAGACCGGTCGCCATGCAGCGTACGGCTAGCGGCAGCGGCTTGGCTAACCAAGTGCCTAGCAGCCCTGGCGGTGGGAGGCAGAGGAGCTTGCGTGGCCGCCAGCGGCCCGAGAGCAGGCAGCCGTCCCAGGCTATGATGCCCCCGCCGAACCAGCCCGGCTTCGAGCCCGTCGAGCCGCTTACCAAATCGGAGAATCGGTGGAAGCCCGCGGTCGCCGTGCCGCGCAGCCAGCGTGTCGAGGCGGTCGATACTCCCGAGATGGTCGAGCGCAAGGTCAAGGCGCTGCTCAACAAGCTTACCCTCGAGAAGTTCGACTCTATCTCCGACCAGATCGTCGCGTTTGCAAACAGGTCCGAGCAGGAGACCGACGGCCACACCCTCATCCACGTCATCAAGCTCGTCTTCGAGAAGGCGACTGATGAGCCTGCGTGGAGTGAGATGTATGCTCGCCTGTGCAGGAAGATGATGGAGCGGATCAGCCCGAAGGTGTTCGACGTCCAGGTCAAGAACAGCGAGGGCGCTCTCATCGTCGGCGGTCAGCTCTTCCGCAAGTACCTCCTCAACCGTTGTCAAGAAGACTTCGAGCGTGGATACATCCAACGGCGCCAGCTCGCAGAGGAGAGTGCCGCCGCCGGCCAGCCGCAGCAGAAGGAAGGCGAGGAGGTCATGTTCTCTGAGGCCTACTATGCCACCCAGAAGGCGAAGCGTCGTGGTTTCGGTCTGGTCAAGCTGATTGGAGAACTGTTCAAGCTGCAGATGCTCACGGAGCGTATCATGCACGAGTGCATTCGGAAGATGCTGGCCAACGTCGAGCACCCCGAAGAGGAGGAGGTCGAGTCGCTTTGCAAGCTTCTGGCGACTGTCGGTCAACAGCTCGATACCGAAAAGGCTAAGGCGCACATGACCATCTACTTCCAGAGGATGAAGGAGATGGTCAAGATCCTCAGGGAACGCGCAGAAAGAGGAGAGGTATCTTCCCGCATGATGTTCATGCTTCAGGTACGTTGATCGCTTTTTTTTCCTTGATTCCATATTCATTTCATTTTCCAGGACATCATCGATCTCCGTGAGAAGTTTAACTGGGAACCGAGGAAGAAGAGCGCTGGCCAGGGTCCCATGACTATCGCTGAAGTTCATCAAGCTGTATGTATGACTTCCCATCCCGTGAGATGTCAGGCTGACCTGGTTGGATAGGCTCTACGCGAGGAGGCTCAAAAGGAGGCCGACAAGCAACGGCAAGCGATGTCCCGAGGCGGCTCTCGTCGGGGCGATCCCCGCGACTATGGCCATGACGGCTGGCAAAACGTTCAGGGTGGACCGCCTGCGCGCCCTGCACCGCCCGCCAAGGCTGGAGATCTGTCGAAGTTCGGCAATATCAGCAAACCCAGCGGTCCCATTGGTGGTTTCGGGCCTTCGAATGTGTTCAAGAAGGCAGACGCTAAGAATGCCCGCCCCGAAGCGCCGGCTCCTCCCACACGGACGAACATGTTCAATGTCCTCGGCGGTGCTGATGCCCCCGTAGAGGCCGAAGCTGCTGCGCCCAAGGCTCCCAGCCGGAAGCCGAGCGTCGATCTGGCTGCTGGCGCATCCGCTGCCGACGCTGGATCTGGCAGGAAGAAGCTGAAGCTGCTACCGCGGTCGATCCCGCTGAAGGACGAGGACAGCGCTCCGCCATCAGCTGTGGACAGCGTCGACGAGGCGCCCTCCATGTCCGAGGAGAAGGCCAAGGCGAAGATCGACGAGGATCTTCAGGAGTTCTGGCAAGTTGGTGACGTTGAAGAGGCCGCCAACTACTTCAAGGATCTGCCCTCGAACTACCATGAGCAACTCATCGACAAGTTTGTCAGCGACGCACTGAACAAGAAGGACGCCGACATCGCCAACGTTGCCGACGTCTTCTCTCGGTGCGCATCTGCCGGAACCGTGTCACCAGAGTCCTTCAAGAAAGGTCTCTCCGGCTCGATCGAGTTCCTGGACGACATCGCGGTCGACGTGCCTCAGGCATATGCTTTCATGGCAAAGCTCCTAAAAGGGACACAACTGTCTCAATCTGACTTGGAGGAGTTGGCTGGTAAAATCAGCGTAGAGGGCAGTCCACTTGTTGCGCCCAAGGACAAGCTCCTGAAAGAGGTGGCCAAGTTAGCATGATGAGTAAGTAGATGCGACCTCATAAGTGAGGCATTTATTGACGCCCTTGATTAGTTCCCACATGCAACCATATTCCATATCCGCAATACATTGCTTTTGTTCACGATGCATCATGTGTCTATAGTCCTTTCCCCATTTGTAGCGCGCGCTGTTGAGCCTCTACATACATTCTATTCTGTTCATCCTTTTAATTGCTGGTTCTTGCTTTGCGATCTCTCAGCGGGCACTGCGTGGTTTCCTTCAATGTAGATCCTTGCGAGCTGGTTGTAGCATTACTACGTTTCCGGGAAATCTACCTCTTCCCTGGCTAGTGCAATGGATAGACTTACTTTATGCTCAAGGGTACCAGCATGCGTGCCTTGCCTCCGCACAGATAAACACTTCGCGCCTCGAGTCATTGATTAGTACTGCGGGTTTCCTCTTACGTTCATTTCTATACATTGCACTTGTGCATTCGCTCATATAGCCTTGCATCCCGTTCTGCCTCTGTGAGCTCTCCGGCAACTGCTCGGGTACGAAGAGTTTAAGCTTGCGAGGCTGTGATCCTATGGCAATTTCCCAGACATCACCTGCGCTGCTTGCTTGATGCGCTGGCAGCACCGGTCTGAGCTAGACCGACCGTGCTCTGCTGACGGCAATTCATTACAAACCATGTCATTACCGCCTGCTGGGCGCTGGCGGCTGCCTGTTCCAGCGTTCGAATTGGTGCTGCTTCCCGCCTGATGTGCACTACTGTACAGTTCATAAGCCTGATCTGCCGGTCTGCTGCGCTATGATGGCCGCTCGCTCTTCTGCCAGGCAATGGAGCCCACTTGGTCAACCGCCGAGCTGGGCGTGCTCGTCCCCGGCGACCCGCCCATCCATCTGCAGTACTTTGACACCTCCCCCAAGCCTCCCTCGGGCGCATATACAACGCTGATCCTGGTGCACGGCACGGGGTTCAACTCCCGTCTGTCCCTTCTCCATCCTCCACATCTTTCCCTAACTCACAGGGCAGGCATCTGGTACCCTTGTCTCCCGCACCTCCCCCCGTCCATGCGTGTACTGGCGTTCAACCGCAGGGGGTACACGGGCTCTTCCCCAGCGCACGAGAGCAGCGATCCCCAGCCGATGGACGTAGAGGCCTTCGGGCGGTATGTGCTGGACTTGCTGGGGTTCATGAGGTATGCGGTGGATGTACTGAGGGTGCCGCCTACCCCGCGGGAGGGGGAGGTCAATAAGGGAGGGATCGTCCTTCTCGGCTGGTACGCCTTTCGTCCCCCGGTCTCGGAGCTCGCAACGCTCATTCCCAGCAGGTCCAAAGGCTGCGCCACGATAATCTCCCTCCTCTCCTACCTGACCTCCGCCTTCCCATCCACGTCCCACCCGCTCCCGCTCCCCACCCCGCTCGCCCCATACCTCCCCCTTCTCTCTTCCCACCTCCGCAGCGCGATCCTTTTCGAGCCCCCGCAAATGATATTCGGCCTGCCCGGCCCCGCCGAGTATCCCGAGCTTAAGGGTGTGCCGCCCGGGCGGCTTCCAGAAGCGTTTGCACAGCTGCTGCTGGGGACGATTCCCGAGGGGAAGAGAGCGATCGTGCTGCAGGTGGAAGATGAGGGCGGGAATAGGGATATCGTTACGTGGCATGGGAGGACGGCTGAGGAGAGGAGGGCGGTGTGCGAGATCGCGTTCCTGGCCGATGTCAGAGTGGGGACGTTATACTGTCAGTCCTGGCTTCCCTTGGCTTCGCTACCCTTTGATTTTTCGGCGGTGCTGATGCTCCCGGCAGGCGCGGGGACGACATTCGAACCAGTAGTGAACGGCACGAAGTGGGTGAACGCCCAGTACGCCGCTGCGGGACTCGACGCCGCGCCCAGGTTCGCGAAAGGCGTGGTGGCAGGCGGCAACCATTTTGGGATGGCGACAGATCCGGAGGCGTTCGGCCGCGCTCTTGGAGAGGTCCTGGCGCAGCTGGAGGTCGAGTAGGAGCAGCCAGAGGTATTTTGGTGTTGTGAAAGGAATAGTGCCACGGTCACGTGCTGCAATGTCCATCGCGTCGTCCGCGTCAGTTCATTGTTGTCCTTCGGCGCCCGACAAGGGGACCCGGATGTCCTCATCAGCACCATGGCCATGTCCTGAGACAAACCCAATAACGGCCCGGCCCTTCCACCCCGGTAGCAGCACTATACGGCGATCCTCAGCCTAGTGACTGCGAAAGGGCGGTGCTTTGGTAATCCTGTCCTGACGAGCCTTTGTCATAACAGCAAGAAGCGCGTGGCCAATCATGCATAGTAGTATGTACTGTACATGTCCTCCGCCCAGTCAGATATCGAACACCGGTCATCCGTACCGTTCCTGCTCAGCCTGATTCTATTCTCCTCTCACCCCTCCTCCATCCCCTCCCCAATGAGCCCCAGCTGGGCAACAGCAGACCTGGGCGTGCTCGTCCCCGGCGACCCGCCCACAAAGCTATACTACCTCGACTCACACCCCGTCCCTCCGGAGGGGCCATACACTACGCTTGTCGCGGTACACGGGACGGGGTTCAACTCCCGTACGTACATACTCTTCCCTTGCCCTCCCTCCTCTCCGCTTGTATGCAACCCAGTAGCTGACCACGCGGCCTAGGCATCTGGCTCCCCCTCCTCCCACACCTCCCACCGCACACCCGACTCCTTGCCTTCAACCGCCGGGGCTACGCCGGCTCCTCCCCGCCGCACGTGAGCGCAAGCCCAGGGGCGGGCAACACGGAGGGCTTCGGGCGGCAGGTGCTGGATCTAGCGGCGTTTGTTCGGTTTGCAGTCGAGGGGCTGGGCGTGCCTGCTGCTGCGCAGGGGGAGGGGAAGGGCGGGATCGTCCTGTTTGGATGGTGTGTGCTCTGAGACTATTGTGGCTCGTCGCGCGTGCTGATAGCAGCCGCAGGTCCAAAGGGTGCGCCTGCATCCTCGGCCTTCTCTCCCTCCTCTCTCCCTCCCCTCCCCTCCCACCTCGGGCGCCAATCGCCCCCTACCTCCCCCTCCTGCGCTCCCACCTCCGCCTAACAATCCACCACGAGCCCCCGCAAACGATCTTCGCCCTGCCGGGGCCTGGCTTCCCCGGCCCCGGCCCGGGGCTCAAGGACGTCTTCAGGGAGGAGATGAACGCGACGTTTGGGGCGGAGTTGTTTGCTGTTGTGCCCGAGGGGAAGAGGGGGGAGGTGCTGCAGGCGGAGGACGGGCTGGAGGCGCTGCTGGATGATGCGGGGACGTGGAATGGCAGTTCGCCGGTGGAGATGATCGCCTTGTGCGAGCGCGCGATCGATAAGGGGAGCGGGGTCAAGCTCGCCACGCTCTACTGTACGCCCATTCCCCCGTGCCCTGCTTAATATGCATACTCACTGGGTACGCAGGCGAGGGCACTACCATGGACGTGCTGGTGAACGGCGCCCGGTGGATCAACGAGCGCCGTGCCGGGACGCCCGGGTTCGTCGCCGGCGTCGTGAAGGGAGGAGACCATTTTGTGATGGCTACGGATCCGGAGGCGCTCGTCCGGGCGCTGAAGGAGACGACGGGGGAGTTGGGGGTGGAGCTGTAGGTGTGGGGGATATAGTGTGAAGTGTTGGAACTATTTGGGTATAACTTGTTCTAGATTATTGTATGTGTTCTTGGCCTGCAGGAACAAGGAGGTTCATGGCCTGGGGTCACGTGACTTTAATTCCGCGTCATCCGGTCGGCTGCTCGGCGTCCAAAAATTCCCTGCCCTGTCCTCGTGCGACACCACACCCGCTCAACCCCAGCGCCGTCCCCCTCACACAATGAACGTCCCCGGCAGCGGCATCACCCACCCCCTGCTTGCCCCCCTCGGCGGGCCCACACCGCCCTTACCGCCCGACCTGACGCCCGAGGAGCGCACCGCGGTGCTCACCCAGCTGCGATGGACAAAGTACACCCAGATGGGCATGGAGAGCTGCGCGTTCAAGACCTTTGCGAGCGGGGGCATCGGTACGTCTACCTGCTATTCTACCGCTGCTCTGTTGCTGTCTCTGGAGCGGCTGTGGGCTTGGGCTTGGGCTGGGATGAAGACAGGATGTCCGATTGCTCATGTGCCTGGTTAGGGTTCATGCTCGGCGGCTTCTTCTCCCTCATGTCCGCCTCGATGCAGTACGAAGACCCGATCATGCGCGCGAACAGCGCAGCGGGGAAAGCCATCTCCGGCGGGGCGAAGACGATCGAGGTGCTCAAGGAGACGGGCCGCAATATGTACCGCAGCGGGAAGGGATTCGGCAAGGTCGGGGCGCTGTATGCGGGGACGGAGTGTGTGCTCGAGAGCGTGCGTCTTCCTTCATCTCCTGCGCCATCTCAGTGGATGCTGACAACCTATTTGATGCAGTATCGAGCAAAGAACGACATGACGAACGCCGTAGCGGCCGGGTTCATCTCCGGCGCCATACTAGCAGCGGGCTCGGGGCCGAAAGCGGCGTTCGGAGGCGGGCTCGCGTTTGCAGCGTTCTCTGCTGCGATCGACAGCTTTATGCGGCGAGAAACGGCGGAGTGCGTTCTTCTGCTCGTTCATGTTAGGTGATAACTGACTGTGTGAGCAGGGAGGACTAGAGAGATTTGCTTGGATGCGCGTCTATGATTGGCATATACCCCTGCACTTGGATACCCTTTCCGTTGCAATTCTAATGAACACCACTTCTTGTGCTCTTGCCGGCTCATGCAGGATACAATATACCCCGTTGAGCTCAGCACTACACCAATACGTGATCTGATGGGGGTCTTACTCGACCTTCCAAACACAGGCGCTGCGCTGCGAGAGAGCAACACGGGCTTGACGCCGCAACAATCCACGTGGACTGCCCCCGACCAGCAGCAAAGCCCTCTCTGGTCTTCCCCAACAAACATAATGTGTGCTCGGAGGATGCGCAGTTCAGCCACCTGGATATGGCGTGCTAACAACAGAGGGTGCCTTGCTGCCACCCAACTCTGGAGAATTTTAGGGACATGAAGTTTGCACACTTCAAGGACCTTCAACAATCTCTAGACCGTGGAACCTGCAGCCAGGGTCCCTCAGTTATGTGGCTACTCCCCAATAGGCCAAGGGGCTACCACAGTCTCGGCTTTCTATGAAGAGGGCAGAACATTGTAGAAAGTTGGCCATTGGTGCATCAGTGAGAATTTGATTGCGAAGGGGTGTGCATCCGGTGCAGACATAGCAACCCTTCCACAGTAGCCAAAGGTGGGACAATGATCGACTCCCCGGTGTCTTGTCCTTGGAGGCTGTTGTGTGTGAAAAGGTGTTTTGCCACCCCAAGTGTTTGAGCATGGGCCTACTCCCAGGTGTTGCAGAAAGTAGACGGGTGCCATCATCAGGGGATGCATATCTATGATATCAAATGCAGTGATATGCATTTGTCCACTACAGTACATAACTCTTCCACCAGCGCATCAATCGAATCTCCTTTTCTTCCCGCCCCCAATTCGGCCCCTCGCCTCGGCATGCATCGACGCCTTCCTCTTCCTCCCCTGCGTCTTCATCACATTCCTCTTCATCCTATACCTCGCCGCGGCTTCGGGGTCCGCCTGCACCTGGACGACCCTCGCCTGCCTGCGCTCGTTCCTCACCGCGCCCACCCGCTGCCGAATCGTGTTGTAAACAGCGGCGAAGGCGGTCGTGCCCACCTTCTGCTGCAGCATGTCCTGCAGCTCGTGGCAGAGCGTCTTGAGCTCGTCCATCGCCGAGTCCCGCGTGCCGTCGTCTTCCAGCAGGCGGTACACGGGGGAGAGGATGTGCGGGAGGAACTTCTCTAGGACCGGCACGGGAAGATAGGCGGACATGGCCGCGAACCAGCGGAGGATTGCGAGTGGCTGGTTGCCCCACTGCGACGAGGAGAGAGAGGCGGAGATGCTCGAGGCCTTGCGTCGGTCTGCATGAGCGCGACGCAGCTGGAAGGAGAGCCGGGAGAAAAGCCACGCCAACGGGTTCTCGGCGATGTTGTCGTCCTCCTCCGCCTCGTCGGCTTCTTCCTCTTCTTCCCCGTTTTCTCTCGCACCATCTTCTGCCTCTTCGGACACAACGACAGCCTTTGCCTTCACGCTGACGGTTGCAAAGCATTTTCCGACAAAGAGTAGGTTCTTGACAACCTGCAAGCTCAGATAGCTGCGCAGCTGCAGCGTTGAAAGGCGAGCCATCTCCACCAGGAGGGAGAAGTTATCCTTGGTATACTTGTCCAGCTCCTTGTCGTCTTGTGTAGATTGTGCAGAAAGTACGAGCGAGACCAAACGTGCAGCGGAAAGGCGCACCCAAGCATGTGGAAACAGGAACAGGGATACAACATGCTCCAAAGGGATGTCCGGCGACAGGGTCAGCGGTGCGTATAACCGGCAGAGCTTGAACAGCGAAGTCAGAGCATGATAGGGCGGTCTCCAATCCAAGTCCACGTCCATGTCAGTTTCGCCCTCCTCAACAAGTCGGAACTCCTTGTCGGCTCGAAGAACCACCTGGATTAGGTCCTGCAGGACCGTCGCAGAATCCTTCTCCAATGCCTCACTCGGTACATCCATGACAAGGCCGTATACCTGCGCAGCGACACTTGGCAACTCCGGCTGCTCCACTTGACTGATCCACAGATGGAGACGCGCAAGCACTGTCCGCTGCTGCTGGTCGCTGAGGCGGGCAAATAGCTTCTTGATCAATGCCGCACCCATCTCCTTGCACTTTGTTGACTCATCATTCGCCAAGTCCATGACTAGGGCCGCGAAAAGCATGTCAACATACTCATGGAGGAGGTCTGCTTGGAACTTCTCCAGGACAGCGCTCAAGAGCTCCATCAGAGATAGTCGTCCACTTTCGAACTCGTAGGAGAGGTTTGCCGCCATGAATGCCATGTGCTTCCGTAATCGGCCCTTTCCTTGAGGGTAATCGAGAAGGAATTGCAGTGCAATACCGCGGCACGCCTCTCGGACCTGAGCTGATTGGTTCGTGACAAGGACGTCGAAAACACGATCCATCAAGTCGTAAATCTCTGGTGCAACGAATTGTCGAGCAATGACGGATCGCAGGAGCGTGAAAGCTGTGGACTGTCGCTCAGGCTCTTCCAGTTCCGGCCCAATTAGCTCCAGCAAATACTTCAGGTCGGCGTCGACTATCTTGGCCTTCCCAGAGTCTCGGAGAACAATGGCGAGCGACTTCAAGGCCGCTTGGGCAATGTCAGCATCCAAGCTGCCTGACTTCTGAATGAGGCTGAGGAGCCGCTTGATGAAGACACTGAGGCTCTTTGCAGCCGACTGGAGCGGGCACCTCAGAATGGCTGCTGTGGCCTTGATGCTGGCCATTGCAACCTGCGCGTCATCCGCGTACAAGGCTTCCCCAATGAGCGGTACAAGCGGTTCCAATCTCGCCAGCACACCCTCATCTTTAAGGTCGAAGCGATTCCTCCGAAAGGCGGTATTGAAGAGTTCCAGGCCGAAGGCAACAAATTTCTGCAAATTGCCTGTCAGCGCAACGGTCGGTTCAGCTGCTTTTCGTTTCATCTGAACAGCAAAATCCGGAGCTGCGGAGCTTTTGCCAGAGACATCGGGCGTCGACTCTCCCATGAGCTTGCTTCGCTGAGTAATGAGGGTATGACATAGACTGAGCACATCTTCAGGTGAGAGATGAGGGTTTGAGTTCAGCCCACTGGCCATTCGATGCAGAACATTATTGACTAGTTGTATGGTCTTCTGTGTGTCGGTTGACTGCAGGATATGCCGAAGAGGGGAGAGAAGGTCGCGAACGTGCCCCACCGTTATAAAGCGGGAGACAAGTTGAATGGTGTCCAGGGCTTTGGACGAAGAGCTCCGGACTTCTCTAAACGTAGTCCTGAAGCCTTCGTTCATGACGTCCCTTCCGGACTGGCCAAAAATTACTTCGGAGGCGATGAAAGCAATGTTCGAAGCACAAGAGTCCATAGATGAGAACGTGGATGCGTGCGCAGGTTGAGTGACGTGAACAAGCAGTCCATGGACAGAAACGGCGAGAACGTGAAGCTGTGGTCCACGAGTGAGCGCTTCGCGCAGTGATTGTACAAGCTTCGGGAGATAATCGGGACCCAGGACGGTTGCGATCCTGAAGAGAGTTTCTCGCGCCAGTTGGCGTGTATCGTGCGAGCGACTGCGCAATACTTGGCACAGGATGGTCAATAGCCGATCGACCTGAGCCAGCCTGTCGTCCTCGGGGAGCTTCAGAGTTACACAAATGATACCGTAAGCAATCGGTATGCGAACTTCATCTTCAGTAGTTGTCTTGTCATCCATATATGACAGTAGAGTTGGAAGGAGTCGTGCTTTCACAACATCAACAATCTTCTGTCGCTGTTGGATGGAGTTCTGCTCCTGAGGTGTGCTTGTAGTAGGCAGTCCTTCGACGGCTTGTGGGCCGATGTGCTCCTCATCAAGGAGGTTCTCAGCCTCATCCTCCAGTCCCTCCAGACCAGTCTCGCCTTCAGCCGCCACCGGGGCATCCAATGTAAAACTGAATCGTTCCAGTATGACGATCACAGTTCGCACAAACAGCTTCTCCGAGGCGGTTTTCCGTCGACTCATGCGTAGGTAATGCTGCACAAGCCCGTAATATGAGCGCCATGGCAGCTTGGTGGCGATAACTCCCAAGGTCAGAATTGCTTCATTTATAATCTGATGATCGACCGTAGCCTCCATGATATAGGAGTTGAGCAGGGGGATGAAGATCTCCGTAAGAACCCCGCTGCTGAGGTTTCCGGCTTTGACATGCTCAGCCAGCCGTCGTAAAGCGCGAGTTCGTCGATGTATTTGGACATGGTAGAAGTTAGCAAAGACGCTGGCTTCTTCATCGCCTGCAGCAAGCAGGACGCGCAGTTCGTGGAGCGCCACAGTGAAATGGCAGCACTCGGCTGCAGTCGCAAGAAGGGACAGAACCTCGGACTTGACGAGCTCCGATTTCGAACGCAATGCCTTCCGCAGGCCGGGGTAGACGACTCGTGTGAAGACCATTTTGAACTCCGGAATAGGCTGGTCACGCAATCTCTGAATGAATCTTCGAATGACGAAAGCAGCATTCGTCCGGATAGAGAGTTCCTCCGGATCTTGTATGAAGAACAACGCGTTCCAGAGAATGGGCTCCCATTGTAAGTGGCCCATGATGAGGTACTGTGTTTCATTGATAACGTTGAATGCAGCAAGACGGCGATCAAAGTCAGGCTCGTCCAAGCGATTAACCAGGTACGCATTCAAGTTTCCAGTAATTTCTCCAATAAGCGCATATTCTGGATGTGGCCGAACCAGCTGAGAGAATGCTGAAACGAGGCTGAGTCGTGATTGGCGTTCCTGCAGTGATTGGAAGAGGCCACCAAGCAGCTCGTACATATCGACAAAGAATGTCGAGAACGGATTCTGCAGCTGGGGAGCCAGTTTGAAAGCTGCAGCGTAGACTTGCAGCACGTCGGATATCACGCGCTCCTGCACGACTTTGCTACTCCGACGGAACAAGGGCTTCAACGCGATCAGAAGCTGCTCTGCGTGGGCAGTGTCGGTCAAATGCGGGGCCAACCTCGTCAGGAGACCAATTTCCCGCTTGAGAGTATCGTTGAGCGGCTTGTTTCCGTGAGCAGATATTGCTGATGATAATTTCATGAGAAGATGCTCCGCGTTTGGCTTCAGAACCTCGGCGGTAACTGGAGAGTCCTCGACCGAGAAGTCCAAGATATGGTCCAGAATGTCCATGACTTGAGAAATGACCACGGGCTTCGCGTTGACCGCGGTAAGGATGTCCGCAATGCCAGGAATGACCGACGCATCATAGCGAGCGAGATAAACAGCTGAGCGCGGGTGTTGGGACCACGAAAGGAAGAGCTCCATTAAAGCAGACGGTGATTGGCTGTTTTCCGCAGCTAAGCGAGGCATCCTTGGAGTAATGAGGGAGTCATAGAGTTGAGGTAGATAGGGGGCCATGTCAAGATCAGGGCAGCGTCTTGAAAAGTCAGATAGCCGCTTGAATCCCAGCTGCCGTACAACGTAGTTTGAGCCCAGTGAATCTCCTTTAGCGGATGCAACGTCTGATGCAGCATCGCTCTCTGCTTCTCCTGAATCGTCCACGACATCGTTCGGTTGATGAATAGAATGGATAGCCATCTGAGCTGAGTTCATGAGTTCGAGGGTTGTCGTAAGTAGGAGGGGCCAATGGGGCTGTAGGGCAGGAGCCAAGTAGGTGAGGACGTCGCCGAGTAGCCGCAGGTAACCCACTCGTTGAGTAGAAGTCGCGGTGATGTCGGTGCCGGAGAATTCAAACTGGTCTACTGCAGACGAGAGGTAGATGCCTTGGAATGGTTCCAGCATTAGCATCACGAGCGTCTCAAGCTCGCGCGAGGAGCACGACGTGAGCGACGACAGTATTGCACGTCTCCGCGCTTTTGCCTTCGATGATCTACTGATCATGACGCCGTAGAGCAGACGAACAAGAACGGGGACGACATCACCTCGCACATCATTGGGAAGATCTGCGAGATTCAGCGACGAGAGTTCATCGCGGAATTTGGTGTCATCGAGCAGCACTCTGTATTTGTCTCCGTAGGTTTGTAAGGGAGAAGTCGAGTCGGAGAGAAGACAGTCGATCGCAAGTCGTTGGAGAGCGCGCTCGGGTGTGCACAAACAGGCGAGATAGAGATGATGCAAAGCAGCGGCACGATACATGGCATGAGGGTTGGAGAATTTCGCAAAGAGCGTGAGCCAATGCGATAGTCTGGAACGGATACGTCGTGGAGCTGCGCGCGTACTGGATACATCCGTATCTTGGGATCCATCCTCGACCAAGTGCAGGAGAAGAGAGACCAGCGCACGGTTGTTTTTCTCTGCGATATTGGGAATCAAAGCGAGAGTTTTCAGAAGTTGACCCTCGTAGTTTAGGGTGTCCAAGCGCTTCGGGTCAAGTTGTAGTTTCGCCAGAATTTCCAGCTCGTGTTCAGACTCTGCCCTCGTAGTGCTTGCGATCAGTCGGTCCATTCTGGCCAGGCTGGGATCTCGGAATGTGCGCTCGCTCTCACCGTCGGCTGCGTCGTCGACTGAGAGTGCGGGCCACCGAGGCTCCGGCTCGACCAGCTCATCGGGTCGTAGTGAAATGGCTTCAAGCTGCCGGTATATGCGAGCCCATCCCTCGCCCGGGTTCTGCTGGACTATCTTGGCGAGTGCCCGACATGCGGGCTGCCAAAGAGGCCGCAGATTGACCTTGAGCTGTGCGATCAGCCAATCGACACCAGCGAGGCCCGTCACTCGCTCCGTTTTCAAGATGCGCTCTCGGATCTTCTCCAAGGATAGTGGCACTTCCTCAGCTGCCAGGCATTGCTTGAACGTTTCAAGCTCATCATTGGTGTTGTCCACCAATCCTGAGCATAATATCCGTAGGGTTGCGCTTCGCATCGCTGAGCTTTGCGAGAGAATTGAAGCTTGCAGGGCGGTCTTGTCTAACCTCGGCGAAATTGGCTTCTTCAAGGCGGTCACTACATCCGCTACAGCATCCATTACCTGCACGTTCCAACTCCATCGTTCGAGAATAGTCGAGAGGTGTGATGCGATGCGATCTGTCGGGCCCGATACGACAGCGTACTTGAGACAAGCTGAAAGCAACCAGGAGGGATTGGCTGGTGTTCGTTCCCACTCGTCCCTTGCACCCTCTGCGCCGAGTATTTTCTCGGCCAAATGTGTGAGATCTGGTTGGGTCGACAGAAACGGCAGAATGGGAAGCAAGTTCGATAGATCGCAGATGTCGACCTCGGCAAGCACGGAATATCCTGAGATCCGCTCGGAGGCCCACGAGCTGAGGTGGTCCAGGAATCCCCGACCACCAATCATGCCGGAAGCATCTTGAAGCGATCCTCGATTTGCCATCTCAGCGAGAAGCCTCAACGATAATCGGGGCTGCGTCGACAAGATAGCTCGATGATATTGTATGAGCAGCGGCAGGCTGAGGGTATTCCAACCCTTCCATTCTGCTTCGCATAGGGATGCGCTGATGAGGATAGCGGATGTCTTGTCGTCCATCTCCCATAGTGCTGCCAGCATCTTCTTTCCTTCGCTAGCCCAAACGGGTAGTGTGGACGCAATGAGCGCGGAGGTGCAAAGGTGTACCAGCTCAGGCGAAGACGGCAAGGTGGGGAGAAGTGGTATTACACGCTTGATGTGTGCTTCTTGAAGTCGCGCGCCCTTCCGCACGGCGAGCGGTACCCGGACGACAGTCATCCAAGTCTTTAGGGAATTGTCGGTAAAGACATCTCGCGAGTCCAGCAACGCATCCATCAGAGGAGAGAAATGCGCGGGTGTGGAGTGGTGCAGCAGAGCCGTGAGAACACGCTTGATTGTAAGTCGAAGCGCGTCGGAGTCTGTATGTGACGAGAGGTGGGACATCATGAATCGAAGGAGCAGTGATGCTGATGGTGGATGGTCATGGTTTGGGGACTAAAAGACTCAGTCAGCGATACGGACCGTGGGATTAGCGAAGGAGACGCACCTTCATTCCCTCCACCAGTGCCATCGCAACATATAGCTCCGCTCCTTGCTCTTCCAACATGCTTCGCACAAGGGCCTCTCGTTCTGCGCTCTTCAGTCGCCGGATAACCTTGCCCCACACCTCAGCCATGAGCCTGGCAACGTCTCCACCTTCTCGAAGTACAGCGGCGATCTTCTCCCATGTTGTTTGAAGTTTGGGAGATGCGGCAGAAGATACGAGGAGGTACTTGAATAGGGATGATAGGGCATTGAAAAGTGCTTGCAGAGAATGTTGGGGCAGCTTGCCGCTTAGACGTGCGAAGAGGCAATCAAGAATGACGGAATACGCAGGAGCGACCGTCGAGCGAAGATCGTATACAAGCTTACTCATTAGACTGCATATACATGTGAGCAGAAGTTAAAATCGCTGTGCTCCACATGCTTACTCGAACAAAGGCTCCAGAGCATCTACTTCGGCTTTGCCTACAGCGTCGACCCAAACGTCCACGATCTGTTGCCAGTTGTGGAGCAGGAGGTTCATCGACTTCGTAAGCTGGTCGACCTCGTCAGCAAACGCCGTGAACGACGACGTGAGATTGAGCTCTCTCCATGAGAAGAGGGACTCGTAGAATGAGGAGGAGGCATCGGGTATGACAGTGGTGTCCTCTACAGACGGTAGGACAGGGATGTGCGTCGATTTGAGCACGGCTGCTTGGGACTGGAACTGTGCGGGATGTCAGCACATCTCAAGCTAATCGATGAGTCATGTCACTTACCCTGTGTCGGTTCGACGGACCCTCCTCCATTATAAACCAAAATGAGGGCTTGGAGTTCGGTTGTAGGTTGGCTGCCAGGACGGAGCGAGGAGCAGGGAGTCAGGGACCGAAAAGTTCAGTGGCAGTGCTGCCCTGCTTTGTGATTTTCACATGCCTGGAAGCATTCGGAACCCTGAAAGGTAAGCAGCCGGCCGATTTCGTCGAAGTCCGCGGCTTTCCTCCTGTTTCTCATGTTCTGATACAGATCTTCCCTGCTCACAGCTACCTTACATCTATCTTACACCTCTTGGGAATTGGAGGCCAGATATCGACCTGTTTGAGCTGTGCGCGATCGATCGTTTGATCTCGCTTCTGACCGCTATCAGAACCCGACTACTCGGCACTGTGCACACTCCATTTCGGGTCTTGCTATACTTCTCAGCATGACGTGAGGGGTTCCGCTCGCAAGTGCCCTATCTGGCTTGGTATAGCAACTAGCCGGCGGCAATCTGCGGAGAAACTGTGTGCGGCTTGCAGATGACGAGTTTGCAGGAAACTAGCACAAATTTGCAGTTCCATCTTTACGCCGCAGCAGCCTCGTTTCAGCACTTGGTCCGGAGGCTCCCTCCGAACCCTTAATTTAGGACTCAAGGAGAACAAGACATGTCATCCCTCGAAAAGGTTCCCAAGCGATCGATATGTTGTCCACTAGCAGTACTCTGACCGGTGACAATCTTCCTTCCAGTGACCAGGCCCCAACGATCATCGAATTACTTTGCCAATGCGGGGCGCTACTAGGGGCTTATCCGGGCTCCGCAGCCAAGATTCCGTGCTGATCGCAAGACGGACGATCAGTTCGCAAAACACGGACAGTCAACTGACTGCACCTGTCATAATGCAAGACTCCAGTCCCTCGGCACCGTATAAGTGGCACTAAGACTGGTCTATCCAAGAGTACAACGCCCTTGCCCACGCCATGCCGATGTCCTTCGCTTGGTCTACTGCTGAACTTGGAGTCTTATGTCCTGGTGACGACCCAGTGTGTCTGTATTATGGAGACACGTCGCCAGATAGAGTCTCTCTGGAGCCGTACACTACCATCATTGCCCTGCATGGAACCGGCTTCAACTCTGGTGCATCTCTTTGAAACGGACTACAGAAGCAATCTGATTCTTATTGCGCAGAGATTTGGAACCCTTGGCTTCAGCACATTCCAACCGACGTTCGCCTTATCGCTTTCAATCGCCGCGGGTTTGCCGGCTCGAGTCCTGTGCACCAGTCGACCGAGGTGCTGCCCAGCAACCCAGAAGCGTACGGGCGATATGTTCTTGACCTGCTCGCCTTCATCAAATTCGTCGTGGAGGTTCTCCGTGTACCCTCGAAGAGCGAGAACGGATCGGGAGGGATCGCGCTTCTTGGATGGTACGCTCCGTGCTCCACATTATACCTGCTGGTCTAACTTATGCGCAGGTCGAAGGGTTGCGCCTTCTTGACGACGCTTTTGACGAGTTTGTCCACCGATGATGAACTACCTACGTCCCTCAGTCTCCCAAGAAAGACGATTGACCCATATCTGGCGATCACTCGAAGTCATGTCAAGAGTCTTGTCATGTTCGAACCACCAGGATGGACGGTTGGGATCCCTCTCAGAGGTCCGCTCTTCGACGAGTCACTGCCCCTTGCCGATATGGCAAGTACATTCATCAGTGGGTGCCTGCAGACCTTCCCGCCACAATATATCGAGACCGTGAAGCTTTCGATCGACGATATGTGGAGTACTGGCCATGACCTTCAGTGCTGGAACGGCGCGACTTTGGAGGAGCGGGAGGAGAGTGCGACCAAAGGGTTCGACAATATTCCCCCTTCAATTGGAGTGGCCGTCATATACTGTAAGCATCAGTTATCATGAGCCTTGCGGTTCTGATCCATATGTGTCCCAGGCGCTGGTACGGTTATCGAAACGTGCATCGCGGGCGCCGAATGGATGATTAATCATTGTGCGGGTCGACCGAACACCACGTCGCGGGTTATACCTGGGGGAAACCACTTCGTGATGGCCACAGACCCAGAACGATTCGACGACGCGGTTATGAGCAGCATTCGAGAACTTGCGGCATCTGCAAGGCACTCTACTGCCTCAGCAGAGCATCTCTTTTTGTCGAGCCATTTGTAGTATTGACGAGTGCTTTGTGTTAGCTAGTAGGACGTGATTTGCTGCCCTATCTTGTGAGAATGACTGATACTGTTTAGTGAGTGCAGTAGACGTCTACTGTGATGACGCTGTGAGATAAGACGTATTCCGAAAGTTCTGGTCGTGAACCGACCCTCTCACCGTGCACATGATCTGTGATTACGTGGAGATGTCCTTGTCTCGTGCCATTTCCTTCCGCTAATTAGGGGTAAGTTACTAAGTTAACTTTATTGGTGTTCGCTTTGCTCTTTGCCCACTGCACGATGCCCGCAATGCGTCGGATGACCGCCTTGACTATTTCGGCACTTTCACGACTTGAAGTTCTGGATAACAGCTGTCATGACGTGTTCCCCACCTGCTGTAACTTACCCTTACTCGCGAGCGCCGTTATCATCGACTCGGTTCCGGTTCGCTGGCGTTTGCAAACTGCCTCATGGAATCGCCGTCCTAGCCACTCCGCGTTTACATCTCACTCTTGGGCATAACCAATCTATCCCGCGAATCAGCACGCACCGCAGTATATTGGAATCGACCGATACTTCACACGGTGCGGACGACAAGCAGCATGAACAATCACCAGTAGGATGGGTAACGGCCGCTAGCTGTCTCTGGAGCAAGCACCTGAGATGCTGGGACGAATATAAAGCGGGCCTCACTCTTCTTCATGGAATGACCCACGTCCTGTCGATGCCAGCAACAATGGATTTCGCCTGGTCTACTGCTGAACTCAGCATGTTGTACCTGGAGACGCCCCGATAACCATTCGGTATGGCGACACTGGTATTCCCAAGTCAACTCACGATGCCTACGCGACTATATTCCCTCTGCATGGGGCGGGGTTTGATGCTAGTAATCTGTGATTCTATTTTCCTTTGAACGGGAGCTAAGACATCCACTCTAGATATATGGACGCCTTGGTTGCCTCATCTACCGGATGATATTCGTCTGGTTGTCGTCAACCGACGAGGGTATACTGGGACCACTCCCATTCACCACTCCCATGAGATGCTGCCGAGCGACACGGAATCGTTCGGGCGATACGTTGTGGATCTGCTTGCGTTCATCCATTTCATGGTGAACGATCTGAATGTCCCTGGATACAACGCACGGACACGTTTAGACGGTATCGTGCTTCTCGAATGGTAAGTTGGTTTTATCTGTATATCTTCTCCCTCCCTATTCTCATGCAAATCCAGGTTCAAGGGCTGCACGTACGTGACAGCTCTTCTAGCAGCCATATCGGAAAAGGACAGCCTACCTACCTCATTCTGTCTTCCACCCAACATCCTCGACCGATATATTCCAGTTGCTTGGGATAACATTACCACTGTGATCCTATTCGAGCCTGGTGGACCGATGGTAGGCATACCACTGGATGCACCGCTGTGGGATTTCACCCTCCCGCCGGCCGATATGCGCCGTGCCTTTTGTGAAAGGGCTTTTGGAAACGGTTCCAGAGCACCAGCGGGAGGCGATAGAGCCCTCGATCCGTGTTGATGATGATGGCGGTGGCCTCAGGCACGATCTCCACTCATGGAACGGCGTCGATCTCAAGGACTGAGAAGAGCTATCGCTAATAGCATTCAGCCCTCGTCCATCCTCCATCGGATTGGGAGTGATATACTGTGCGCCATTGCTGTATTCCACTTTCTCTGTGTTGACAGATGTTGATTCATTCCTGGCAGGCGACGGCACGGCCTTGACTACCTGTCATCAAGCCTGTCAATGGCTGAAGGTTCGCTGCTAGGGCCAGCCCAATACGGTCGTACAAGTCATACCGGGCGGCAATCACTTCGCCATGGCGACCGACCCGGAGGAGTTCAACTCAGGAATATTAAGTATCATACGGGAGCTTGCAATCAAAGTAGAAAGGGGTGGTCTGCCCATGACCAAGGGGAAACAGGTGCTTATCGAAACGTGAGTCGTACATACTGGTCTGGGAAGTGCGAAGGACACATCAACGCACTCCATCGCCAACAGCAAGTTCTATCGTATTCCCAGTGAGCGGGCTCGCTGGCTGATGATGCTTAACGAGGATCGGACGCGTGATGTGCTTTGTCACAGAGACCCATCGCACGTACCCCGTGCTGCAAAGGCTGCAAGAAGATGACAGAACCCTCCCCACAAGCTTAGGCTTGAGAGGGGTCAATAGACGCACGGCCAAAGGGGATATATGACAATGGCGCCGATGGCCGCTCAAATCACGCAATAGAAGCATCGTTTCCACGGGCATACATTGTCCCGGTCCTAAGTTGCTAAGCGGCCAGGTGATTGGTCGACCCTTACACTCTGGTAGGTTTCCCGCGCAATCTCAAGCGCCCACACACCTCCATGCTCATCTCGTTCTTACACTTCTGACTGCAAAGCTTCTTCGTGAGCATGCTGACTGAAGCAAGGTTCTCTGACCCTTGCGGTGCACATAGATTGAGGGGATGTCATAAAAATTGGGCATGGAGGACTTCAAACGGCCTTCGGTGTCCAGATCTTCTTCCTTTCCATTCACAATGTGTTTCGCTTGGAACAATGCTGAGCTCAACGTCCTCGTGCCAGGAGACGATCCCATAACCATACACTATGGTGATACTGGTGTGCCGAAATCAGAACAGAATTTGCCTTACACCACTATTGTCGCCGTCCACGGGGCTGGCTTCAATGCTAGTATGGCTCCGATCGTTGGTGCCATGTATCGTTTGGGCTGATTACAAGCGTAACTCATAACAGACATTTGGGCGCCCTGGGTGAAATATTTGCCGCACAACGTGCGTCTAATTGGAATCAATCGGCGTGGATTTTCGGGTTCCAGTCATATCCACAACCAAACGCACGACCCAGCAATCAACCACACGGTATCTTGTGCACGTTACATTCTGGATCTCTTCGCGTTCATCAAGTTCCTCGTTGAGAGTCTCAAGGTTCCAGAATACGATAGCTCACGAGGAGCAGGCGGTATCGTCTTACTGGGATGGTAACCCTCGCTTTCCTTTGCTCGTTCACAGGCTGAAGCTATGATAGGTCTAACGGATGCACCTACACCACTGGTATTCTTGCTGTTCTGGCAAATAAAGATGGGCTGCCGGCTTCTTTCGGCTTACCCGCTACCATCTGGGACGAATACATCCCAGTCGTTCGAAGCTACGTTACAAGCGTACTTCTGTTTGAACCAACGGGATTAATCATGGGCATACCCCTGGATCGCCCAACGTGGGACGAGTCTCTTCCACCTGCCGAACTCGGTCGTTCCTTTGTGGAAGGAATATTGACCACCGTCCCCGTGGAGAAGCACGCGTCGATTCAGCCGTCAATCGATGACTTTACAGTCCTCACTCATGATCTATATTCTTGGCCCGGAGCCGATTTCAAGGAGCGAGAAGAGGTGTCGAGGTTGGCCTACACGGCTATCCCCTCGTCTATCGGAGTGGGCGTTATCTTGTGTAAGATCTCCGCCCTGTGCTTACGGATCGACTCCCTGATACTGTCGGTTTGCAGGTGCAGGGACAATTGCGACCACATGCATTCATGGCAGTCAGTGGGTGATCGATCGCTGTGCCGGACAGCAGAACGCGACCGTCAGGATCATCCCCGGCGGTAACCACTTCGCCATGGCGACCGACCCAGAGGTGTTCAACTCAGCGATCTTCAGTATCATACGGGAGCTTGCAATCAAAGTAAATAGGGTTGCTCTGCCTAGGGCATAGGGGAAACCGGCGCTCATCGAATCGTGAGTCCTAGATAGTATGGGAAGTGCGAATGACATCAAAACGCACTCCATCGCCAACAACAAATTCTATCGCATTCCGGGTTAAACGCAGTGAGCGGATCCCCTGGCTGACGCTGGTCAAAGTGGGTCACACGCGCGATGGGCTGTGTCACAGATAAGCATTGTCCGTATCTCGCGCTCCACAACTAGACAGCACACCCCACACGCTTGGGATTGAACGGGGTCAATAGTATCATTACCAAAAGGGAGCGATGACAATGTCCCCGATGGCCGCTCCAAAGCACGCACTCAAAGTATCGTTTCCACGGACATCCGTCGTCCCGGTTCTGAGCTGCTTAGCGGTGCCAGGTGCTCGTCTCCGGTTTACCCAATGCGTCTGGTAGCTTTCCCATGCAATGTTCAGCTCCAACATACCTCCACCCTCGCCTGGCTCTTCCACTTCCGACTGCTAAGCTTCCTGACGAGCATGCTGACCGAAGCAATGCCCCGTTACCCTTGCGGGCACACACATATTGAGCGGAAGGCATAAAGCCGGACCAGGAGGACTTCAAATGGTCCACAGGCCGCAGAGTCGAGATATTCTTTCATTGCCCTTTACAATGTGTTTCTCTTAGCACAATGCTGACCTCGGCGTGCTCGTACCGGGAGACAAGCCCATAGTTATACACTATGGCGATACTGGTCTTCCAAAAGCAGCGAAGAATGTGCCGTACACCACTATCCTTGCCGTGCGCGGAGGCGGCTTTAACGCCAGTATGATTCAGCTCTTTGATACCACGTAACGTCCGGGCTGAATTCTAGCGTGATTTCTATAACAAACATTTGGGCGCCTTGGGTGAAATATTTGCCTCACAACGTGCGTCTAATTGGAATCAACCGGCGTGGATTTGCGGGTTCTAGTCCCATCCACAACCAAGCTCGGGACCCCACCATTAACCACACGGAGTCCTGTGCTCGTTACATTCTGGACGTCTTTGCCTTCATCAAGTCCCTCGTTGAGGCTCTCAAGGTTCCAGAATACAATAGCTCCCGAGGAGCAGGCGGTATCGTGTTACTGGGATGGTAAGCCGCGCTCTCCCTTACTGGTTCACTAGCTGAATATAAGGTAGGTCGAAAGGATGCACCTACACAACCGGTCTTCTGGCTATTCTCGCTAATAAAGATGGGCTGCCCAGCTTCGTTCGGCCTACCCGCTTCCATCTGGGACGAGTACATCCCAGTCGTTCGGAGCTACGTCACAAATGTACTTCTCTATGAGCCAACGGGCTTAATCATGGGTATACCCCTCGATCGTCCAGGGTGGGACGAGTCTCTGCCACCTTCCGAGCTGGGTCGCTCCTTCGTGGAAGGAATATTGACCACCGTCCCAGTGGAGAAGCACACGCCGATTCAGCCGTCAATCGATGACTTTACAGTCCTCACTCATGATCTATATTCTTGGCCCGGAGCCGATTGCAAGGAGCGAGAAGAGGTGTCGAGGCTGGCCTACACGGCTCTCCCCTCGTCTATCGGAGTGGGCGTTATCTTGGGTAAGACCTCCGCCCACTGCCGGTATTCTCCTTGATATTGTTTCTCTGCAGGTGCAGGCACAACTGTGACCACGTGCATTGACGGTAGTCGGTGGGTGATCGATCGTTGTGCCAGACAGCCGAACACGACCGTCAGGATCATCCCCGGCGGCAACCACTTTGTCATGGCCACTGTCCCGAGGACTTCAATACCGCCGTCTTCAGCAGGGATATTGTCTAGAATATGGTGGCGCGCCGCACCGTGATCTAGAATATGGTGGGGACGGCACATGATCTAGAATATGGTTGTGTATCAGAGCGCATCAGGACGCGTTGGAATACATCCGCTGATACGCATATCTTCTTGCTCACCACCATGTCCAATGTCGTCGAAGGAGCACGCTTCAAGACCTATCTCGATGCAGCAAATGCGCTCACCAACCACTCAAAGAATCAGGGGGCATCGCAGACAGTGAAGGAATCACGTGGAGAGGACAAGGTGCTGGTCGTAGGATGTGATGTGGGGAACTGCGAGTTCTGGGCGAGAGTCTGTCTGGAAGGAGGGTCGTGGGTGGTGCGCCGCATTGTTCCAACACATACGTGCCATGGATTTGCTCCCAAGAAACGTGCAGCAACCAGTCGCCTGTCCTACCTGGTACCTGAGCTGAAGAAGCTGTACACCATCACGGAGAAGACACCGGTACCCGACATTGTCGACATGCTGCAGGCCCAGCATATCCTTGTCTCCAAGCAACAAGCGCGCCATGCAAAGCGGGTGATCCTTGGTGATACCATCCAACAGCAAGCAGACGAGTTCCAGAGGCTGCCGGCATATGCCCACTATCTTCAAATCTGTGATCCAGGCGCAACCGTCGACATCAAGTTCAACCCAAATAACACCTTTCGGTCACTGTTCATCTGTCCATCCGCGGCAAAGAATGCGTGGCGATTTGTCCGCCGCTTTGTTGCGGTCGACGGCGCGTTCACAAAGACAGCCTTCGACTACATCATACTCATTGCAGTGACGTATGATGCAAACGACAAGCTCCTCATGCTTGCATGGAGCACAGCGCCAAAGGAAGACACCGATACCTGGTCCGACTTCCTCTGACTCCTCCGTGACGCACTTCCTGGGCTCGATCTGCCAACCAGTGTCATTATCTCTGATCGCCAGAAGGGCCTACTCCGAGCCATCCATGAAGAACTGCCGCTCATCGACGAGTCATATTGCGCCAAGCATATCCTTGCGAATGCCATCCAGCACTATGGTCCTGCCATTGAGGACTACTACTGGCCGCTTGTCCGTGCGCCAAGCGAGAAGACTTTCATCAAGCGTCTGGACACCATTCGGTCCAATGTCAGCGAAGCAGCTGCCGATTACCTGGCCAAGATCGATCCCACCTGCTGGGCGGAATATGCATTCAACTCACCACGCTTTGGTCGAAATGCATCCAATGCAGCAGAATTCATGAACGCCACATTCCTCAAAGAGCGCGGAATGCCAGTACTCCAGATGTTCGATTCCATCTGGAACTATGAGATGGGCAAGTTCTTTAAAGCCCGGCAATACACCATGGCTTGCCACACGGGTTATGCGCCAGCCATCCAGCTGATGCTTGGGGACCGGTGCAAGCTTGCCCGGTCCTACAAGGTCATTCCCTCCAGCAAGGTGCACGCAAAGGTTCGCAAGTCCTTCAACCGCAAGGAGGAAGAACACACCGTCGAACTTCACCCTGACCTCCACACCGGCCTCTGCACCTGCCGCATCTTCCAACAGACACTCATTCCCTGCGCTCACGCTATTGCACTCTGCTTCCACACTGGCGTCGATTTCAATCAGTACATCGATGATGCCTATCTTGTCTCCACCTGGCAAGCAACCTATCAAGTCCCATATCCGCCAGTGCGACTCTCCGAGCTGGATGCAAGTGAACACGTCCATGCACCTCCGTTAAAGAGACGTCGTGGGCGTCCTGCCACAAAGCGCAAAGAGAAGGGAACGCGCCCTCCGCGGGCAAGCACTGGCTAGAGTAGCGCGGCTTTGACAGTACCATATTCTAGATTATAAATACTCCCTACCATATTCTAGATCGAGGCGCGGCGCGCCACCATATTCTAGACAATATCCCTCTTCAGCATGATTCGACAGCTCAACGCGCAGGTGCACAGAGCTGGTGTGGCGCCGGCCGGCCTGAAGTAGGAGACCAGAAGAGGGTGAACGGCGCTTGTCGGAAGCTCTGTGGGACAGATGGCACGGATGTTATAACCGAAATACACGCTCTACTGCACAACATGCCTCACACTGCTACACGTTACAAATGAATAAAGACGTTGTTCCCTCCTCGGACCAACCAGACACTGCGCTATGCCGGGGGCCTGAACTCGAAGCCCTTGGCGGTATAGATACCGCGGAGATCGCCATGCGCGCGCCGCATGATCCAATCATGGCTAGTAATCTCCTCCTCGGTGTCTTCGCCGGGCACCTTGGGCTGGGCATCGATGATCCCGCCCTTCAAGCGCTTCATGACGACGACGTTTTCGGGGCGGGAGAAGTAGACCAGGCTGTTGCGCGGCAGGCCGCTCTGCTCGCCGGGCGGGGGCACGACACGGTGGATGTTGGAGCGGAGGATGCCCGCGGTGAACTTGACGAGGGCGTCGCCGAGGTTGACGACGGCCGATCCAGGCACGGGCTTGACGTACACCCACTCGTTCGTCTGCGGGTGGCGGATCTGGAGCCCGCCGAGCCAGTTGAACAGGATGGTGATCGTGCCGAAGTCCGTGTGCTCGCCGGAGGCGATGCGCTTGTCGTCCCAGGGCGAGACGGGCGCCTGGATGAAGCGGGCGTGGTCGCCCGAGCGCTCGGTCAGGCGGTGGTAGCTGTAGAGCGTGCCGATGGGGAGCCCGAGGTGCTCGTCCAAGAGGTTCAGCATCAGGTCGATCACGGTGCGGCAGTCGCGGACGTAGGTCTCGAGCAGCGTCTGGTGGTCGAGGATCAGCTGGGGCGCGGGGAGACGCTCGCAGTTGCCGAGGATGTCGTCCTTGCGCATCTGAAAGGGAGTCAGTCACAGCGCAGGAGCCAGAAACACGGTCCCATACGTTGTAGTTCTCTGCACGCAGGGGCTCGCCATTCGGGTCCCGGATGGTCAGGGGGAAGAAGCGGTAGCAATAGAAGATGTCAATGTTCCGTCCGTACTTCTCCTTCTCCTCGTTGGGCAGGGCGAAGAATTGCTTCTGCAGCCTGTGCATGTTCTCCGCATTCTCGACGATGCGCTCGCCGAGCTGCGAGCCGCTCATGTCGCAGTAGAAGAAGCCGAGGTTCTTGCATGCCTCGTAGAATGCTGCGCTCTCGGCCTTGTCGCCCGCCTCGAGCTTGGCCAGGGAGATGGAGACGAGCGGGGCGGTGACGAGGCCGCTCGGGAAGGGCGGGAGCGTATCGTGGGAAGTCTTGATCACCATGATGGACCGAAAGGTGCAAGATGCGGGGGAAGAGTGCTGACGAGGCAGACGAAGTCGGTGCTGGATGGAGCGCCGTCGAGTGGAAGGAAGTGTTATTAAGAGCCATGCGGGGGTGGGGTGGAGGTCTCGCCGCTCACGTGCCGACACCTGGCAATGGCAATCCCGCCGTGGCCTCCACCAGCCGGTGGCCGGCGGCTGTGCCTGCCGCCCCACTCCGCGAATCCAGACCGACAGGCCGGGGTCACGGCGCACGGCTGCGAATTGCTAAGGGGAGGAAGGGACGCGCGCATGCGAGGGCGCGGACACGGCGGGCGGGGAGCCTTCTTTAGCCCGGCCGGGCGTGGCTGTGCCTTGAGGATTGCCACGGAGACCGCGCGGGTGAGTGACCGGTTCCGGTCGGCGATAGCGTGCAATCCTACCCTCTCGAGTGTACGCCCGAGCGGAGGTGCGCCAAACCCTACGTCACCCTCCCCGTTCCCGTGTGAGGAACACGCTCCCAGGTGCCCAGGCTCGCGACTTGCATCGGGGCCACGCTCATCGCCGACATGGACATGCCGGGCTTGGCGCGCGCCTGGATTCACACGAGGCCGCACTTTCCTGCAACGCTCATGGCCTGAAGTCATCGCAGAAACGCCCTGACCGATAGCGCCGTACCGTCTGGCGTATATAAGCAGCGGGCGAGAGAGGGAGGAGGGCAAGATATCATCACCCCATCCCTGCATACATCTACCTTCTACGACTGCTACTGCTACCCATCCTGGCTCTCGCAACCGCCAAGAAACTGCTCCACATCCACCAGAGCGACAATAGCAACATGCCCTCCTCCTCGTCTACCCCATCCCTCCCGCTCCAGGGAAAGACAGCCCTCGTCACCGGCTCATCGCAGGGAATCGGCGCCGCCATCGCCCACAAGCTCGCCTCGGACGGCGCGAACGTCGTCGTCAACTACGTCGGGAACAAGGCCAAGGCCGACGCCACCGTCGCCGCCATCGAGCAGCTCGGGCTCGGCAAGGCCGTCGCCGTGCAGGCGGACGTGAGCGGCCTCGCGGGCGGCAAGAAGCTCGTCGAGGAGACGGTCAAAGCGTTCGGGTCGATCGACATCCTCGGTGAGCCTCCTCCCCTCCCACCTTTATGCAGCACCGAACTGACCTGACCCCGCACAGTGCTCAACGCGGGCATCATGGGCTCCTCGACGCTCTCCGGGCTCACAGAGGAGTTCTACGACTCGCACTTCGCCGTGAACGTCAAGGGCCCGCTTTTCCTCGCGCAGGCCGCAGTGCCCCACATGCCCCAGGGCGGCCGCATCGTCTTCTTCTCGACGGGGCTGATCGCGCAGTCGGGCATCACGCCCAACTACCTCGTCTACGTCGCGACGAAGGGGGCGGTCGAGCAGCTCGCACGCGTGCTCGCAAAGGAGCTCGGCGCAAAGGGCATCACGGTCAACAGCATCGCCCCCGGGCCGACGGCGACCGAGCTCTTCCTCAAGGGCAAGCCCGAGGCCCTCCTCGAGGGCATCAAGAAGAGCGGCCCGTTCGGCAGGCTCGGACAGCCAGACGACATCGCAGACGCCGTCGCGTTCCTCGCCAGCCCCGCGGCCAGGTGGGTCAGCGGGACCACGCTCCGCGTCACGGGTGCGATGATCGTTTGATCCGACGTCTGTCTGGAAAGGCGGTTTCGGACCGCGTTGTTGGTGGGAAGCTGTTATGTCTGTACTGTAGCCAAATGAATCTGCGTCTTGCTTGTCGAGATGTTGGGCGCGGAGAAATCCACGAACTCACTCCGCCATACCCATCCATCCCATTCTCATCTCGCACCAGGCCCAACCAAGGCCGGGTAATCGGATTACCACATCCGTCCCGTCACTCTTCTTCCCAACTCCATTCAAAAGATCCTCAGAACATCGCCCGGGGACATTCACAGTCCCATTATGATCTACATTGCTACAGGGTCCCGCGCCCGCCCACGATCTCCTCCACACGCGCGTCCGCAACAAAGTGCTTGGCGCCGAGCGAGTCGTCTTCCACAAGCACGTAAGCGATTGAATAAGCTGGGAAGCACCCGGGGACAGGGAGGGCATATCCCGTCGAGCATGACGCAGGCTCATGAACTGCAACAGGGTCTCTGTTCCCACAATGCCACGGTCATGTACCTACCGCAACAGCGCCGGGGTGAACATGGTCCGACGTTACTCCTGCTGCTTCGCCTTCCACGGTGACTCCCATTCAACAGCTGCTCAAAGCAGCACATTGCACATTGATTGCCAATTGATCAAGCCAGCGCCGTCCGTCGCCGCCAGGCTCGGGCCTCGCGCAGGAACCCAGCTCTGTTGAATTCCACACTCCTCAAGTTTCCCAATGGGACTGGGGCTTTCACCGTACAGTGTGCATTGATGAGCAGGGTATCGCCATCCCCCAGGGCCAAGCTCGGCCAGAAGCTGGAGCACAGCATCGTGCCACGCCGCGGGTCCGTGACCACCCTCAGGAAGTGGTTCCCGCCCGGGAGATACTGGACGCGCACGTTCGGCTGGCCGGCGAGGCGTGGGCTGACCCAGGACGCGCACGCGAGGGCGGAGGGCACGCTTCCTCCGTCTGATCCTGTGGTTGCGTCAGTTAGTGCTCAATACTGTACAATGCCGCTGCAGCTGCAGCTGTGAGAGGAGAGGGAGGAACACTGACAGCATGGCAAGCCCACTCCGATATTCCCGGGCATACGGGCAAATGCCCGCTCCGCCACCGGCCCCCTCTCGCCCGCATCCGCCCCGTGACAGCACTCCATATCCCCCGCCATAGACCGCACGTCCACCACCGCGTCCACGACGGCCAGGCAATTTACAGGCAGCTTGGCCCGGTGCCACGCCGCGAACTTGAGCCCGAGCCCATCTACGGGGATGCCGGCCAGCTCGGGCCCGGGGTACGCTTCCCGCCCCGGGAGAGCGACGCAGATCTGTGGGGGCTCGAAGAGGAGGATGCTGCGCCGGTGGGTGCGTAGCAGGGGTTCGTAAGGCTGTAGGGGGACCAGGGGGCCGTAGGCCCCCGATGGGGTTGTGTTGAGGGCGGGGAGGGAGAGGAGGGAGATCAGCTCGGTGTTTCCCTTTGACCTGCTCTGCCGGTCAGTCTCTGCTCAGCATCTCAGGACGCAGACCGTACCATCCAAGCAGCACGAGCCCGCTCCTTCCGTACCAGCGTCTATGGGTGGCACCCCGAGCTCCTCAACAGTATACTTGACGAAAGGGAGGAGCCTCACTAAGCTGCGCCCAAACGCTTCTATGCGACCTGGGTACGGCTTCTTGGACTGACCCGCTGGGTGGGCCCGGAGGAGGCTTCGTACCCTCGTCGGTTGGATTCCAGGAGCCGAACGTCTTGCTGGAGATACGGGCTCCACGGTAGCCAAATCCTTTCTCAACGTCAGCCGGGTCATGAAGCGGGATGGGCCCACTTACTCGCGTTCCAGCCTGTGTCGTGCAGGGCGATGATTGTGGTGCATTCCTTGCTGGAGATATGGGGATGGGTGTCGAAGTATCTCACAGTGACGGGAGGATCGCCGGGGACGATGGCGCCGAGGTCTGCATATGCCCAGGTCTCCATGGGGATGTCGGACAGGTATTAACAGCTGGTGAAGCTGGATAAGAGGCGCGAGCAAGGTTTCACTGTAACGACTCTGATCGTCACAAGGCTGTCGGGGGGAGAGGGGCGAGAGAGGAGATCGAGACAGTACTGGAAGGCAAAGCTAGGATAGTATTTCAGCCTAGATCGTCAGTATCACGCTGAATGCTTGAAACCCCATACCCATGTGATCTAGAAACCGGCTTGAGACCGACCCATTCCAGCCAGTTTGCAGTTTCTGAGAAACCTGGCTTTGGTTCAGTTCAGTCTGGACGGCCTGACCCAAACCGAACCGGAAAGCCGCGTCTGCTTCAAGCCGGGGTGTGTCCCTACCGGCCGCATACACCTACGCTGACTAACCCATGACGTGAAGCAATGAGCGTGAAAGGGCCAGAAATCGTGATCTTCGTGCTCCTGCAGAAGAGGGGGACGGAGTAAACCATACCACTGTATTAGGACACGTACAACAGAGAACAGGCTAGGTGACAAGAGGTAGTCCATGTGCTCGAGAACGGAGTCAGGAAAGGGTCCAGAAGGTGGCCACCCGTAACCTCCCGCGTCGTCCTGGTAGCATTTTGCGGCCCTCAAAATGCGAGCACAGAGACAGCCCCAGCTGATGGATCCCTTGGACCAGTTCACCTGCAAAAGCGGCAGGGGCATCTTCTGTGTCGTGAATAAGGTGGTATACTCCAACTCCTACGTCCGGGGGAACGGCGAGTTGCTGGAGGCTACATGTAGACGAACAAAGGATGCCTCTGAGGTGACTTCGAAGAATGCTCTGATACGGGTGCAGGCTTATGGGGAGGTCGACGGCTGACTTGGTAATCCTCGCGAGTGGTGAGAGGAGAGTGAGAAAGAATTCCAAGATGTATGCATCACTTGATCTGGAGGAGGCTCAGCCATGCAAGCGGGCATAAGATGTCGCCACATACCGTCCGAGGAAGACGACTCCTCCTGCCTGATGGGCGCTGTTCCAGAAAGGTATCTCCAGCCTTTCTACCGCATCCTTCAGGATGCAGAGTAGTATCAAGATGCCTGTCACCACTGAGCTTTTCGAATTATCTGCGCCCTCCGGCAGATACTCCCCAACCTCGTAGACCAACAGTCGGACACCAGTCGTCAGAAACCTTGCCCACTGTGGACACTCTGTGCCTTTATGAATACACTGTAGAAGCTTCTGTGTGGAACACGTACTGGAGCTGCCTGTCGACCGTTGCAGAAGAATGACGGTGGTGTAAGGTGAGAGTGATGCTCTCCTCGGTGTCGTGTCCAAGTATCGCAGGGCAATAGCCTCACCATCCCGGGATGCACTTATGAGTTGTGCGTCTGCCCACGTAGGTGTGGTGTCTTGAACCATAGTAGTGTCTGCTCTTCAAGCACCATTGGGACACGGGACACCGTGTCTTAAGTAGTTCCACACCGTCTCTGAGTCGACTTCCAGCCCGTCCCGCGGTCAGAATCAGGCACTGCAGTGCTCCGGCCGAGCTCACTAAAGGTGTCACCAGAAGCAGCCGTATAAGGAAAGCCGCCCGCCCAGTTCTGATAGGGGCGTCAACGTCAATGGGCAATACTGTACCTGGCCAAGTGGCAGGGAGGTGGATGCATCTATGGCCGAACACGAGAGGTCGGCCATCGGCGGAGCCAGGCGCCTGGACTCCGTCGGCCTGGAGTTTGCCGATTTCGGCGACTGCTAAGTATTCAGTAGCCATTCAAGCATTGCAACGCATCGTAGCCCCGAAGTGAAATTCGGCCCGAGTGGGCTGTTCTTCATCAATTCAACAGAGGGTTGTGGCTCAGACCCTGCCCACGACAGGGCAGTGTTTCAGCTTGCTGTGCAATACATCAGTGGATTTCAATACGGTCCAGTCGGGGAACAAACGGCACTGCTTTTGCCACTAATTGCCACAGATGCTCGATGCGCTCGTGGTTTGACGAACATGCCAATGTCAGCCATACATCGCAGAACCGTGGGACAGAGAGTTCATCCTCCGACGCCGAGTTTGTCGGCCTTGAGAAGCAGTATAGGTAGAACGTCCGGTCGTTTGTCGCTCAGCTGTCAGCGCTCTCAGTAAATTCCCACGATCATTTTGTTTTCCTAGGAAGACCTCGCGACATGGAGATCAAGCAAAGAAGGCTCATGCCGGAGCCGCGGTACCGAGCAAAAAGCTCACCGGTTATCGGGGGTCGCATGCCGCAATGTCATCATCAGGGCTCATTAGGGCCCGATACAGCATCACCGAGCTGGCAGACCAATATGAGCAGCAAACCGGAATGCGCCATCCGGGCCTCCGAAGCTGACACCGGCTCTCTGCTGTCAGCTCCAGATCAACCATTGTATTGTCCACCATGACCGTCGTCAACTCGCCCACAAAAGTCCTTGTCACCGGTGCGCAGTGGCCGACCCGGCTAGGGTCTCCCGTTCCTGTACAGTGCTCATCGCCCCACCGACAGGTGCCAACGGCTACATCGCCGTCTGGATCGTGCGCATCCTGCTGGAGCAGGGCTACGCTGTGCGAGGCACAGTACGCTCCGCTCCCAAGGGTGACTACCTCAAGAAGCTCTTCGAGAAGGAGGGGGAGAAGTTCGAGTATGTCGTGGTGGACGACATCACCAAAGTGCGCAGGCCCGTACCCGCGGGTTTGATCTTTGCTGAGTGACTCGACCGAACAGGACGGCGCCTTCGACGAGGCCGTTAAAGGTGTCCAAGCCGTTCTTCACACGGCCAGTCCGGTCGTATTCGATGTGAAGCATCCAGATGGTATATCAGGTCCCTAGGGCGTTGGACAAATGCTCATCTTGCCAACAGAGCTTATCAAACCCGCCGTACATGGCACGCTCTCCGTCCTGAACAGTATCGCGAAGTTTGGGTGTGTATCCACTTATCCTTGTACGCCACGATGTTGAACAAGATGACGATAGAACGGAGGTCAAGCGCGTGGTCGTTACCTCATCTTGTGCGGCCATCCTCGAGCCTCACGATGAAGGGTACATCTTCTCCGAGGTCCGCCCCTCATATGCACCTTCTCCCTCTCTCGCACATAGTGACACGTATATAGAAAGACTGGAATGACTTCTCGATCAAGGAGACGGAGGAGAAGCAGGAGAAAGCAGCGCCCATCCACCAGTACCGAACGAGCAAGACGCTCGCGGAGCGGAGTGCGTGGGACTTTGTGAAGGGGAAGGACTTCCAGTGGGATTTGGTCACCATACTGCCCCCGTTTGTCTTTGGTGTACGTGGTGTTGCTATTCCAAAATACCGTACGCTGACATGGACATGGGCAGCCTTTACTGCAAGAGGTGCGCAGCATCGTGTTATATCGGGCGATATGCGTTCTGACCATAGTCACAGACTGCGACCAAGGACTCCCTGAACTTTTCTACGAACCTGATCTACCAAGCAGTCGTGAACCCTAAGACTGGCGACGAGCTGTACGCCTACGCGGGCAACTGGGTCGATGTGCGGGACGTGGCGCTCGCGCATGTGCTGGCACTGCAGAAGGAGGCTGCTGGCGGGGAGCGGATCATCGTGTCTGCTGGTGCGTTTCTTCCTGTCATTCCTCTGTAGCTCGAGCTGACATGAGCGTGACGCAGGATATTATGCCTGGCAAGACCTATACGACGAGCTGGGCAAGGTACCCACCCCTCTTCCAGACACGCCAAAGGGCGTCCCATCCTCAACCCGTGCTCCGCCGCTGGTGTACAGCAGCGAAAAGGCCGAGACAATCCTTGGGATCAAGTTCCGCAACCTGGGCGAGAGCGCGTACGAGACCGTCGTCAGCGCCAGGGAGAGGGTCTTCCCCGCGCCGGTGGTGAGTGGGGACGGGCCGGCCATGATGGAGCAGAAGGATGTGGAGCCCGCGGATTGACCGTATAGAATCAGCGGTCATTGAGAGAGCGGCAGTACCACAGGTGTTGCTGCCCAGCCCACACATAGTCCTTGATGGTCAATACTGCTTGTATAGGTCTGGAACATGCCAGTTAGAGATAGAAAGTAGAGCAAGAAATGGAAAAGAAATAGTATTGTATGCGTCACATGTGGTCGTCGTTATGTGGAAGCAAAGAAGCGACGATAGGCCGTTCGGAGACGTCGTACAATGATCCGCGGCGAGCGGCCGTTAGCACTGTCCCTCATCCTCCTAACGGCTCCTGTGTCACATCAGTTATCAGCACTTCATCGGCGTATGTTGTCCGCGGCTAAGAAGCTCCACCGTCACCAATGCCGTGGTTGGACGGACCTTCACGAATTTGTGCATCCGCAGGTTTCGTAATCTATTTTCAGTCCGAACAACTCTATCCTCAGCTACACGACGAGAACCATGTCAAGGCTTCTGACGCATGCGTCATCGTTCCAAGTCCATCGATTACAGCGATCCGAACTGAATCGAACGTGACGATATCGTGGACCATGTTTGGCACCGCGTCTGCGGCCGGTACCGCGTGTGTGACAAGGTGGAGAGCCCTGGACAGCGATTTTATATATACCAGGTCGGCTGGCGACTCGACATGTCCTGACTTCGCACGACATCAAAACGATCTTGCACATCGGATATGGGAGATGCGAACCGTAAGTATCCTCTGGGATACATCACGGCTCAAGGCGAAAGCTCTTCCACATGGATGGCACCTCCTTTGGATGGCTCGATGACCTTCCCCGAGATGCTGTTTTGGCATGGTCAACGCAGCGCGTCTCATCCATTTTGCATCCTTGCAGCCGAAGTCGAGGGTGAAGACAGCGTGGTGATTACCTGGCGGGAAGCGAGCCGCGCTATGTTTCGCTTGGCTGAAGAGCTGCGGCACGAAGTGGGCAAGCACATTATCGGCGGGAAGCCGGTGGTGGTCGGTATCCTCGCATACCCAGAGTCGCTCACGTACGCGACGTGGGTCGGGGCCATCACCGCTGCGGGATACACAGCGTTTCCACTCAGTCCTCGGAACTCCCTTGCGGCATACCAGCATCTGCTGAAGGCCACCAACTGTCAATATCTCGTTGGGTCCATCCCCAGGAACGGCGAACCCGGCACTGCGCTCCAGCAGACCACTTCTCGTCTTCTGGAAGAGCTTCCCGATTTGAAGATACTCGACCTCCCAATATACGATGTACTCTATCCCCGCCTCGGACACTGGCCTCCAGCGCCATACGTCCCCAACGACGACCGTCCCCCGGTCCTGGAACCATGGCCCGTCGAACCTGGCATGCCAGTCCTCATCATGCATTCGTCCGGATCGACTGCATTTCCCAAGCCTATACCGCTGCATGATGATGCCTGGACTACGTGGGGCAAGTCTCTTTGGTACTTGAAGGACGATATATGCGGCACGATATGGGCTAGCATGACTCTGCCGCTGTTTCATATTGCTGGCTTATCAATCGCGTTGTCGACTTCTGTCTTGGGTATTATTGGATGTTCATGACGGGCTGAAATGTTCTGACCTCCTAACAGCCGGGACGGTCACCTTATTCTTCAAGCCTCAGTTGGTGCCGCGCATTCCGACGCCTCAGGCGGTTCTGCAAGGAGCAATGCTAGGCAAGGCAGACTACGTCGTCACGGTTCCCAGCGCCTGCGTCGAATGGGCACAAGATCCAAAGTCGATCGCGGCATTAACAAAGCTCAAAGCACTTGTGCGTGTTTTCTCCACCGTTTGTCGCCCACTTATCTCATTCAAATGAAGAAGTATGGTGGTGGTCCGATTCCCGAAGAGTTTGGTCACCGCCTCGTTGAAGCAGGCGTCGAACTTCACACCACTTATGGTATGACCGAAGCAAGTACACTGTTCCATGTCGATTCAGTCAGTTACTTGGGTGGTAACGACTGGATGGTAAGCATGAGTCCTCATGGCCGTTCAAGAATTGACACAACGCGCGGAAATAGTATGCTCCCTTTATGCAGCATCTCAAGATTGAGCTCATCGATGAAGGAGACAACACGTTTCGGGCGATTGTAATGGTATGGAGTGTCCTCAATGCGACGAAACGGGCTTATCAAGTTCTTGCTGGGCAGGAAACGGACATGTATAAAGGAGTGGCAGTTTCCAATTACAAGGCGAATGTCCGTGCATTCGACACCAACGACCTGTTGAAACCGCATCCAATTCGTAAAGACTACTGGAAAGTCGTTGGGCGGTTAGTGTTTCTCTCCGGCGCTCGGAGGAGCTCGTTCAAATCGAAGTTGACATGGACAGTGCGGACGATCAAATCATGATGTCTAATGGAGAGAAGACGAATCCGGGCCCATTGGAGTCCATCATCAATGCAAGTCCTCATGTGCAAACCGCCATCATGTTTGGTAGGGCTCGTACACAAGTTGGTGTTCTCATCGAGCCGCGCACTCCTGTCAACCTTGAAGACGTCGCTGAGCTCGCGAGCTTCAGGAACCTGATTTGGCCAGAAATTGAAAAGGCCAACAAATATGCGCCGCAGCATTCCCGGATCTTCAAGGAGTTAATTCTGGTCGTCGACTCCGCCAAGAAGCCTATTCCTCGTACGGCCAAAGGTACCGTCTCGAGAAATGCACTTCTGAACCTATTCGCGGATGAAATCGACGCTATCTACACGGCTGCAGCAGAACCCACAAGAGCAGCTTGGGCCGTGCCTCCCACAACGTGGGACGATGTTGCCATCCACGAATTCGTCGTGCGGGTGGTCAATGGAGTGATGCGTACAGAGCATGGGAACTTGCGGACGATTGACGAGAACAGCGACCTTTTCGAGCAAGGATGCGACAGGTACACAATTGGATAATGAAAATGTCCATATTCGAGCTGATTGCATTTGTAGTCTGCAAGCGACCTATATCCGCTCAGCTATTGCCAACGCAGTTCAACAGGCATCGACGCTGGGTGGAAAGAACGACATTGCCAAGTCACACGTATCTCAGAATCTTGTTTTTCAACATCCGACTATCCTGGGCTTGGCCTCTTTCGTAGTTGCTGCCATTAGGGGGAAGTCAGAGGATACAGCCGGTATCCCGGAAGCGATCGCCAAGCAGATGCTCCAGATGGCTGCAGACTACTCGCAGAACTTGGCCTCGTCTCGTTCACTGCCGACACTCAGCAACGGAGGAGTGGTTCTCCTTACCGGATCCACCGGAGCGCTTGGCACCTACATCCTGCAACAGTTGCTGCGTGATCCGGCCGTGTCGCATGTGTATGCGCTCAATCGGACTAGCGCGGACAAGGATCTTCGAACGCGGCAGATGGAGTCATTCACTAATAGAGGAGTGCATGTGCATTTGTTGGAATCGCCGAAATTGTCCTTGATAGAAGGCGATACAACGAAAGGAGATCTCGGCTTGAGCGAAATGCTCCACGAAGAGGCATGTGATGCTTGACATTCCGTGTCTTCCCCGACTAAGTCGCCCACAGATCCGAGGATCGGTCACAGCTGTCATCCATAATGCTTGGCGACTCGACTTCAACCTGTCGCTGTCCTCATTCGAGTCCTACATCAAAGGTACCCGCAATCTGGTCGATCTGGCCCTCTCCGCATCAGCGGGCCCGGCGCACTTCATATTCACCTCCAGCATCGGCACGCTCGCCAACTGGCGCTCTTCCCGGCCAGTCCCAGAAGAAGCACTGGCCAGCCCGAACCTGGCCATCGGAACAGGGTACGGCGAGAGCAAGTGGGTCGCAGAGCGCGTGCTGCTCGCGGCTGCCTCGCGACGCGGGCTGCGGGCGACCATCTGGCGCGTGGGCCAGCTCTCTGGGTCTACGGTGAACGGCGCGTGGAATACCACTGATTGGGTGCCCATCATGGTTCAGAGTGGGCTGGCTCTGGGCGCGCTTCCAAGCCTGCCTAAGGCGGTGGTAGAGTGGGTGCCGGTGGACGAGGCTGCGCGCGCTATTGTCGACAGCGTCCACGCGCCGCCGAAGGACGGAGAGGATGCCCGATACTTGCATCTCATACATCCGCGCCCCAACAACTGGGATACCATATTCGGAGCGCTGGCGAAGCACTTGGAGGTCCCTCTCGTCCCCTCCGCCGACTGGCTAGCAAAGCTGGAGCACGCCTCTGAATCGGCCACTCCACGCACGATATCCCGTGTTCCTGCTCTGAAGCTGCTTGAATTCTTCCACCGGGCTTTTGGGGGCACACATTCGGAGCATCAGGAGACGCAGTACGATACGACGCAGGCGCAGCGGGTGAGCGGGACGCTGCGCGCGGTGGCGCTGCGGCCGCTGGGCGAGCAGGATGTGCGCCGATGGATGGCGTATTGGCGGAAGCGCGGGCTGTTAGATTGACTGAATCATCGTATACGTGCTAGTCAAAGCGACACTTGTATCATCTCGGTGTAAGAGATGGGGTACCAGAGCAGCAGGCGGGCGGGTAGATCCGCCATGCACTGAGTCATCCCCATCACACCTCGGCACATTCCGTCATCAGGGTCCCGCAACGTCCAGTCATTGTCATGTCACATCTCCCGGCCTACGACTATCACGGTAGCCTCCCATCCTAGTTCGAACCATCATGCCCGTCGCCCCGTCCCACCCAGCGACGTTCTCCCTGCCCAACACAGACCCAGACAGCGCGACCCGGTCAACAGACACCGACGCCTCGCACGCGCGCCTGAGCGCCGCCCGGCTCGGCTACCTGCCCGACCCCTTCGCGCCGCTGTTCGTGACGCGCCCGGCGGGCGTGAGCAACAGGCCGGGGATCATCAATGTGGGGACGTGGCTGCGGACGAGGAGCGTGGACGAGCTTGTGGAGCAGTTCGTTGCTCGCACAGCTGGGGAGGGGGAGGCGCAGGTGCAGGTGCAGGTGCAGGTGCTCAGCGTGGGCGCGGGGAGCGACACGCGCTTCTGGAGGCTGGCGGTGCGCCCCCACATCCCTTCTTCCCTCCGTCCCTCTGCTTGTGCAACCCACATCGTCGAGTGAGCGCTGACGCGCCCGCCCGCCGCCAGACAGGCCCGCTGAAGGACAAGATCGCGCGGTACGTCGAGGTAGACTTCCCCGAGATCACGGCGTCCAAGGCCCGGAGCATCTACAAGCACCGCGAGCTGAAGGACGTGCTGGGCGAGTGCACGCTCGGTGCGCCCCCCCCCCCCC
>KV423948.1:186724-203045 GCA_001632435.1 Calocera cornea HHB12733
CGAGGAAGGGAGGCGGACGCACTGTTTCTCCGGAGGCAGGTTTGCGGTGATGGCATCGGGCGGATGGATGGGGTCGTATTCCTCGCTGCAGGCCCAGTCAGCACCGTGCTCAGATATCACAGAGCGAACAGAGCAGCGTACGTAGCGTCCTTCCCCGCGTACTTGAGGATAATCTTCATCCCGCCTACCCACACCCAGCCATGAACCGTCAGCATACATCCGCATGCGCACCCAAGGGAGCCGGACGCACCAGGATGCTCCGGGAGGAAGTCGGTGACGTCGTAGACCTTGCCGTGGACGATGATCCAGCACGACTCGCGCGTGTTGTGCTTTGCGACCTCCTCGCCGGAGATGAGCACTTCTGGGCCGGCCATTGTTGGTTGTGCAATGCGGTGTGGGTTGGGTGGGGTTGGGTGGGGTGGGGTGGGGTGGGGGGAGTTGAGGAGGGACGTCGGGGGTTAAGTAGTGAGTGAGGCGAAGGGGGGGATGACGATGCTAGCGAGCCGACCCAAGATAGAGAGATAACCCAAGCGGAAAGATGGCAGAACCGAAGGCAGGAGGAGGGGATGCCACGGAATGCCACGCCAACAACAGCCACGCACGAGAGAGGAAGGCACGACTCCTTCCCTCCCAGCGACCTGGGGTCGTCCTCCACCTCGACCCTCACACCGTATGTACCGGCCGGGAGGGCTCGGGTCACCACCGGAGCCGAGTGCGGGGTACGCCCCTAGATTATCCGGCCCGCGGGGAACCGATATATCGGGGAGATGTTCCGCCGATGGCGAGTGGGGACGCGCGCTGGGAGGTGTGCCTCCACCAGCGCAGACTCAAACAGCAATTTCATGCCGCGTAATACGAGCGATGGGGTGGTGCCTCCACCAGTAATTGCTCTACCGGTGTCGACAAGAGACTGTCAATGGTAGTCGCGCGGCTGAAGTCGGTTGATCGCTTTGTCCGCTCGCCAGTCTAGCCGTCCTACATTCGACAACACGATAGCCATTTGCAGAGTCCAGAAGACTACATCAGTGCGCCAAGCACCCAACGGTACACTCTCGATTGATTGATCTCCTAGCGTGAGGGCTTGGCCCCGTACTGTCTTCCACTGCGAGTGATGATGGATCCCCTAGTGCAAGTCGGAGATCCGCCAAGCCCTGGATCTCCCCGCTTGACGCTATGAAGAAGACTCAACAATGATGTGATGATGATGTACAATGGATGCGCTCTCGCCCGTCGTCCCTCTTGGCTCTCCGAACAACACATCGTCCTCCTCTCCTCCTAGCTTAGTAGCTCCGCCTTCCCCTCCCCAACATCCCCCGATTCCTCTTTCTTCGGGCTTGGCCCTGACCCCTCTTTTGTCGGCGTGCCAAAGTAGCTCGCAAGGGTGTTCTTCTGCCCCGGGTCGATCGCCTTGGCCTTGCTCTTGCTCTTTTTCGGCGTCGCGTTCGGATCCGCGTCAGGCTTCACGCCGATCTCCATGGCCTCTGCCAGAAGCTCAAAGTCGTCCTGCGGCCAAGACATGTGTCAGCACACGCTCGACCATGCGCCCAGGAACCGAAGCACCATGTATACCAGCCCTCCCGTCGCTTCCTTATGTCCCTTGGCGAAGCTGTCCCCGTTCCTCTCCATGAACCCGGCGTCCTCCACTCTTGACGCATACTCCTGCAACAGCTCTATCAAGTTCGGCCGCTCGCCGTCGGGAAGCTTACGCAGCGGCGCGGAGATGCGGCACGAGAAGTGGGCGTACTTCCCCGTCGGGTTGTACGCCGTGTTGACGACCATGATCATTTGCAGCTTTTTGGTCTTGAGGTGCCCCGCCCAGCGGGTGGCGATCACCGGATGTACTGCCAAGCACCACTTGGCGTCCCGGTCTCTGGGACACGGGGAAGAACATACCTTGATAGCCGCTGCGGATGCGGAACAGCGCAACACGCCCGTCTTTGGAGAACTTGGGCGGTGTATGGGTGCACCGCTCGACTTCGAGATTCACCCTCTGCCGCGCGGCGACAAGATCTCTGTTGGTAGCGATTTCCGCTGGCTCCTTCGCCTTCAGAAGTGCATTCCACGCGTCCTGCACTGTAGCGCACAGTCAGCAGGAGGGATCACAGTCGTAGATAGGAAGCATTACCGTTATACTCCGCCGTCCGCCGCGGGGCGTTGAGCATGCTCACCGCGTCCCCCAATGCCTTCTTCGTCCACCTCTTCTCCGTTTCCCTCAAGTGCGCCGGCCAGGGCCCAGTGCCCCACTTGACCCCCCCGCCCAGATCCCCAATGACACCGAGCACCGCAACCCAATCGCACTCTCCCCTTACACTCGCGTGCAGCGGCAAGCACGTGAGGTAGGTCAGCAGGCTGGTGGTCGCGATCGGCTCGGACTTGCAGGCGCTCACGACCTTGGCGTGCTGGGGGAAGTCGGACGATTGGTGGTGGTCTAAGATGAGCGTTTGGACTGTCCCACCGCGGGGGTCGAGGATCGGTGGACCCGCGCGCGAGCCTTGGTCGAGCACGATTGCACGCGTGGCTCCCAGCGCGTCGAGCGCCGCTCGTTCGGTATCTTCGAACAGTGGCGTAGCTTTTGCGAGCAGATGCACCGAAATGAGATCCGGTGGATGGCCCATTGCCGTCAGGGTGTGGTAGATGATCCTGCCGGACGATAGCCCGTCCGCTAGAGATTGTATTACAGGTGGGACCACAAGCGACGACCCTCACGCACCATCTTTGTCGGGGACGATAACCACCTTGTGCTTGTCCCGTACACATTCACGGATAAAGTCACGCGCCATGTTTAGTTGCTCCTGAGGTGCTGGCCAGTCCGGGAAGACCTGCTGAGCATCCTCATCGCTCGTATCGGGCTCCCGCTCCTCGCGCTTTACCCGCTTTGACGGTGATGACGCGGCTGACTCGGATTTTCTTTTAGCCATTGCTTTAGCTGCCCAGATAGTTGCAGTTGATAACGGTTGTGAGATATACACCAGTTGTGTAGGAAAGCGTGAGCGAAGCAAGTTTGGAGCAGCGATGACTGTTTTCGGGCGTGGCCGAGAGACAATGCGCAGATGACCAGATCGGATCGGCGAGTACAGCCTACTCATCACACTGCCTCGCAAGACCAAGGGGCGACGTAATACCCAGTCAAGAATGCAGGCGGAGCGAAAGAAATGGACGTTGCGACGCGAACGGTGACACGGTACCCTGGGTCGGCAACGATCGAAAGACGGCCCGATTTGGAAACCGACGTCATCTATCACGTGATCAAAGCCGTGATTTGTGGCGATAGTTACAACACGCACAGTTATATATACGATAGTCTTTCACCGGATGCATGTGTTCCATCACTTCACATGTCACTCAAATGCACCGCGATTCCCCTCATAATTTAACCAGCGGTCCACGTCCTCCGGAGCGCGGACTACCGCTCACCTCTACAGCCTTTCATTGTCTTGAACTTCGTTTGACCCTTCCATATTTGTGGATTGACAGTATCTGGTCATAAATAGAAGAACCACAAGCTAAGGAACATTACAACAAAAACCCGTGCTTCTTCCAATACTGTATCCAACGTTCCACATCGTTCTCACTCAAAATATCCAGTCCTCTCAGTGTCTCGCTCATCTGGACGCTCTGAGTCGTTTCGAGATCCACACCTATCGCCTCCTTCCTTTTATATGCGTTCTTCCCAGGCTGGTCTCCCTCAGAGAGCAGCCCTCTGCGAAGGAAATCGATCAGTTTGATGGCGGGAATCCGCTCCGCTATGCTGGGCTTCGAGGCTGCGAGGGATGCAGCACTTTCCAGCTTCGCAATCCAGTCCACGTAAGGGATCAAGGGAACAGAAACGGAGCTGGAGACCGCGCCGAATATAGCATGCCACGTTGTGCTTCTGGGATGTACTAAATGGAAGTACCGAGGGCCTTTGACGTGGGCGACAGCATCTGCGTGAACGGAATCGATGATCTAAGTATCAAGTGAGTATATGTGTTTCTGCAGGAAGTAGGGGACGTACAGCTTTCGCCGCCTCATCAATAGGAACCCAGCTGACATCGCCTTCTGAGATGTCAGGTAAGGCGCCAAGTGCTTCACTACTCTTGATAACAATCGGAACCCAGTCGGTAGTGCTCCAAGCCCCGTTCAGCCTGCTGCCTGCAAGCTGACCAATTCGCCAAATTGTCACATCCACGCCGCGCTCAATAGCCGCGCTGGCTACGACTTGTTCGGCGACCCACTTGGACTCTCCATATCCGGTTCCAACAGCTATAGATGCATCCGTCAGAAGAATTTCCGGTACTGGTCGCGGTTCGCGCCACGAGGAGAGAGCGCTGATGGAAGACGTGAAAATGAGCTTTGCCGGCCTTGGCGCATCGACGGAAAGTGCCAAGTTAATCAGGTTATGTGTAGAGGCGATGTGCGATTCGAAGGAGGAGAGCATCAGATTGAAGTCTAGACGCCAGGCATTATGGATTATTGTCGTGACAGAGCTTTTCAACTTGTTTCGATGTCAGTCAAGGAAAACGAGCAGTGCCGAGGGTACCTACCTCCGCCAGGAGACCAGCCTTCAAACCCAAATCTGCGCTCGCCACGTCTCCTTCCAGTAACTTGAGCTTTGCTGAGCCTAAGAGAGCCGGGTTTAGGCCACGGTCCACGAACGCCTCGGCCTGTCGTTTGATCAAACTATCGGATCCGGTTGAGCGGTTCAATGCGTAGATCTTGTCGATACCGTCGTCCTCCAGCAATCTCTGCAGCAGATATGTGCCAAGCATACCAGTAGTTCCGGTGACGAGGACGATCTTTCCCTTCACGGCTCGATTATTGGGACGGTGGAGTGGGAAGCTCCCAGTGTACTTCCGCACCAGGGTCATCATTTCCATCTCGACACTGTCCGAGTTCAATACAGTCGTAGATGATCCATGTGCTCGCCCAATAGCTTGTTGCAGATAAGCAGAGAGCTTGTCGACTGTTGGGTTGATGAAGACCAGATTATGCGGAACACTGGTCGTCAGGTTGCTGACGGCAGGTGAGATCTTGAGAGCACTCATAATGGCGGCACGAATATACGTCGCTTGAAGACTAAAGGATGTCAGTGCTTGTTCTGCAGTGGGGTTTCATTCCACAGACCTGTCGCATCCTTGCTCGAAGAGATCCCGATCGACCTGAATCGGATGTCCTCCTTCCGGCCGCATAACACCAGAGGTCACTCTCAGCACGAATGCATCGATTGCAGAGTTATCCCAGGTCATTGGCGCTGCGGCCCATTCAGCCTTGGTCGGTTCCTCGGCAGCAGCATATATCGCATCAATTTCTTCTTCGTACTGCTTCAGAGCTGCGTTCCGCTGAACAGTTCCCTTTGCAGTCCTTTCCAATGGCTTCTTTGCCGTATCGACGACAAGAATGAGTTCCTTGAACATCCTGGAATACGCCGGAGCGATGGCATTGGCCTTTTCCACTTCTGGCCAGATCAGGTTTCGAAAGTGGGATATCTGAACATTGCTGGTGATATCGACCGGCTGAGCAGGTTCAATCATGACGCCGACTTGGTCTCGTGCTCGACCAAACATGATTGCTGCCTGAACATGAGTATTGCCGAGGATGATGTCCTCTATCGCTATATCAAGAAACGGCTGATGTGAGACACTTCGACCAACGTACCAAGAGGGCCGGGATTTGTTTTCTCTCCATTGGCCATTGTAATCTGATCATCCGATCTTCCAGCCAACCGCCAGTATCCCTTGTAGTTCCAGTGCTCTTCCAGTAGATCGCTCGTGTCGAAGGCCTCCTCCCCTTCCACGTTCGATAAGGCGATACCATGGGTATCAGAATCGAGTACTACAAGTCTCGACATGCCATTCGAGTCGGGGATCATCCTATACCGGACGTCGTCGGAGATCCTGCCGAACTGGGCACCGCATTAGAATTGCATCCCGGGAGAGAACTCTTGTCCATACCTGCCATCCGGCTTTCTTGTGCTCTTCGTTGGGTGATAGGGTGAAAATTGAGCCAGCCTCAGTCCTGAGGCTGTTTGAGCCTCCATCCCTTCGGACCTGACCTGCTCATGACTTACAATCCATATGCAACTTGAATATTCACACCGTTCTTTATCAGCATCTCTCCTTTCTCTTCGGGAAGTGGCCCTCCAGCGAACATCTATCCACAGGTCAATCGAAGATCTTAGCAGTCAATCTCATTGACGTACGACATGTGTAAATCCTTTCAGGATCTCCACGCTCCTTGTGTTGGAGGACCACTCCACCAAAAAGGACGGCACCGTGCTGATATAATTTGCTCTGCCTCGATGAGCAACCCTGAGTACATTCTCAGGGGTCGGTTGTACCGGCTTTTCTGAGGGTTTGAACATGAGTGCCGTCGTTCCACCTGGATTAGTATTCAGCATCACGCATATCACATGACAAAGCGAGCGGGGCGCACTTGCCATTGGGTTGCCCAGGAACACGCTGCATCCCATTATGTGGAAAAGAGGAAGCATCATCCCGGCCCACCGGTTACCAGCAACGTCTCCATCGCCATACCAATACATCCTGGCCCAAGTTAACCAGATCCGATTATGCATAGCAATGGGCTTGGGTAGGTTAGTACTGCCAGAGGAGTGGAGGAAGAACGCGGGTGCATCCCGGTTTCCGGCTGCCCAGCTCGAGACCGAATCGAAGGACGGCAATGTTGGCGTGCAAGCGGCATCGGATGCTGCGTCGTATGGGGTAGGCGGCCATCGAGCAAAGCGAGGGTACAGCGCAGCTAGGCTCGGGGGCTCCACTAGCGTCAATGTCGGCAAGAGTTCAACCACGCTCGCCGTAGTTTCCTCCAGGGCCGTTGCACCGGAGGCAGACGCAGATGTAGAGCCAAGCAGATATCGGCAGTTCGTTCTCTTTAGTAGGTTCTCAAGTGCCGGGATCGAGAGGCGGGGACTCAGAGGGAACGCCTGTTTTGGTATGTCAAGACATAGTGAGGCGACAGCAGTAAGGACCTACTAGGAAGCCAGCCCTCGCAAGTGCCATGACCAAGGTTGCGTACGCAAGAGAATGGACCGGGGTTAAGATAGCAACCACTGGGGGCCTACCGTCCGCATCCAAGGACGATGGGATCTCACCACGCAACTTCGCAGCCAAACGGCAGACAGCTCGCCACACTGAAGTATACCGATTCAGTACCGATCTCTTATTGGAAAGGAAACCCTGCACCTTCACCCCACGGGACCGAGACATTAGCTTCTCCCTCGTCACCAACTATAACAGCGTATTCATGCTCCGCACACTTGCTGCCAAGCCAGTCGATCCATTCGCCAAACGGCATTGTACCGTCGAGGGGAGGTGGGGACCATGTCTTCACTCCCTGGCCCTGCAGGGTCACGTAGTTGGGTGGATAGTGGTTCGCCGGCATTTCCGGGTCGAAGGAGGATCGAAGAGCAGCGATTTACACTCTATAAACGATTTCGGAGGTGGCAAGCGGGCTTTCTGTAAATTGAATTGAGACTAGACGTGTCCGCTGTCTGGGTTATGTACGCCCACTCTCACCCATCCATTGGAGCTTCGGCCGGGCATTGTGGAGTTGACATGCGGTGGTCCGCTAGCCTAGAGGGGAACGTAGCCGATACCGTCGCGGGTCTGCGACATACGGCCGGATTGGGACCGAAGGTTCATCCAAAGAGATTCGACACCGGTATTCGTCAGCCGAAGGATATCACTGTCTCTGCTCAGCGTCAAAGACCACATGTACCGGTTCCCGACAACACTCCATTCGACGTCGTATCGAGCAGAGGATAGAGCATGCGAAGACGACCAATGCAGGTGACTAAGACATTCAGTACGAGATCGCTGACCAAGACAAGAAGACGAGAGAAGGCAAGTGCCCGCTTTGCCGCGGAAGAAGCCTGAGAAGCGCAGCTTACGAGTGTTGCGCTGATGAGTATTACCAACCAGTTTGAATTCAAACGCTGAGACTCCCCGGGAGTTGGCTGTGGGAGATTGGCAGAGTCCGTTTGACGAGCGGCGGCGTGTCCGAAACAACTGAATGCACGGAAACAAATCCTGACGAATGTCACCGAACGGGTAAACTTTCCGATGGTTGTGCGGATGGTGCCGAAGGTATGCTGCTGCATGCCACCATTGTTACAGCTGATTCCAGCCGAAGCTGTGCGATAATAATTCAACACAGACCTGCCTACTCAATGTCGGTGCGATCATCATTACGAAACCGGCGAAGGTCATCCGGTGGTACATAGCGCTACAGATATCATGGCTCGCGGTAAGCACCGCATCTATCAAGTTCCACGCTCTAGATCTCATTGGCAAGCCCGTCCAGTCCCCTTCACAACCTCTTGCTTCATTCTACTGAGGGGCTGTCTCGCTCGTCGGCGTGCCGCTGGACCCCGCAGCAGCGACCTCTTCGTAACTCGGCGGCCGCTCGCCCTCGATATCTTCTCTGCCTTCCACCAGCCTTGCAAACTGCCTGTTCCGCTCGGCCAGGCTCTCGACCAGGGTTTGCCCGGGTGGTCCGGAAGCAGCAGGCGAGTCGATGCCGGCCATGTGGGCAAAGGACGCGATCGGCCCGGGCGCGTGTGATTGTACCAGGCGCAGTACGCTGTCGGGCACGGTCAGGGGAGTGTTACTCCCGGTTGAGCGCTGCGGACAGGCGCATGATGCGGACGAGGCAGGAACGGGCATCAGGAGTGCATTGTATGTCGGAAGAGAGGTGTACTCGGGGGAGCAACGGCACTGTTTCCCGGGTCAGATAACGCTCTATCGACCTAAAAGGCAAGAAACGCACATCGAAGAGGTTAATCGGGGTGTCGACCATAATATCCCACTTCTTGCTCCCCGTCGAGTCCGTCCGCTCCACACGCATGACAATCTTGAGCGTGTGCCCGATCTTGACAGCCGAACCACCTCTGTTGACCTTGACGGTGCGGTGAACACCCATTCTGCATGTCGGCAGCTTGAGAACCTCGTGGAACACCCATGGACCAGAGAGCTGCAGGAGCGTGCCCGCGTACTCTGATACGTCTTGATGTGGCGGACAGAGCGCAAGCAGCTGCTGGATCGGACCAGCCGCGGGAGTCAGGTTGCTGAGTGGTAGGAGGGGAACATTCTTCCCCACAGACTTGACGTTGAGGAGGTCCCACTTGCGCGGTATGTCATATCGTGACAGTCGCTGGCCGCGCGAGAAGTAATCGATTTTCTCTGTGAAAGCCGTCAGACTGGTCTCGCATACACGGCTGTATGCTACTCACCCTCCAGAGCCACGGACAGCCGGTAGATCTTGACCTTCTCGAGCGGCATGAGCGTGAGGTCGAACGCGAGCTCTCCACCAACGAGGTTCGTCTTGTTATCCAAGCCGATAACGTAGCGCAGGCTCTCCTCCCACTGCCGTTCGATCGAGACCGGCTCCGGCTCCTCGTCGGGTGGGACATCGATGACCTCCACCTCCTTCTCGCCCGTAAGCCTGGTCGAGAACGGGCCCGAGCGGTGCACGGTGCCGACGAGGTAGTAGCGCACCGTGCCAAACTCGGTGTGCACGGTCGTCGGCGCCGGCGGCGGGAGGGGGAAGACGATCGGGTAAGTGTACGTGCCCTTGCGGAACTCGCGCCACGCGTCCGCGCTCTTCTCCCTGCTGCGTTCGCGCCCGCGCTCCCTCTCCCGCCCTCGGCGCTCCTCGCTCCCCTCCTCGTGCGGGGAGAGGGTGCGTGCGCCGGCCCCGCCCCGCCCAAAAGGATGCACGGACGCACTATCGCTCCCCCGCCGCTCCCGGCTGCCGGAGCCCCGGTGTCCCCGGATCGGCCCGGGCTCAACAAAGGACTCTGCCTGCTGCTCGCCCGCACTCCCACGCCGGACGAACGGCCGCTGGGTATCGGTGCTCCCTCTGCGTGCAGGCGGGGGCCTGCTAGGCCCGGGCGAATCGCGTGAGTTGGTACGCGATATGCTGCCAAACCCGAGATGCTCCCCGTGCCCATTCGGCGCAGGCATGGTCGCGGCGTGCACGGGCTCCCTAGGCCGGCTCTGGCTCCGGAACATGTTCTTCACCCCCTCGACGACACCGCGCACGCGGCTCCTGCTCCTGCTCCTCCCGTCCGCATCGCGCAAGCTCGGCGCGGGCGAACCGAGCGGCGCGTCGGCGAGGATGTTGAGGCTGTGTGCGCTCGGCTGCGGCGAGGGGAAGTGCACGCTGTGGTGCGGGCTGGGCGTGGGCGACGTATGCTGCTGCTGCTGCTGATGGTGGTAGTGGTGGTGATGGTGATGGTAGTGCGGGCTGGGGAGGGGGGAGCCGCTAGACCCCGGGAGCCCTGCAGACCCAGGCGGGCTTTCCGTCAGCAAACCGGGGCGCGCATCGTCCCTCGAGTTCCGGCGGATGAGGTTCTGCAGAGCCCCCGCCGAAACGCGCCTCGCGAATGTTACGCGGTGCCTTGGTGTTCCAGGCCCCCCACTGCCAGGGCCAGTGCCGGGCGTGCTGGGAGTGGTGAGCGTGCTGCTGCTCGGGTGCCGGACCCCGCGGGGGTGCATCGACTCTGGCTCATACTCGTCGTCGCTCACGTCCGAGTTGTGCCCCGATGCGTCCGGGCCGTTGACGAGGTCTGTGGGCGCCCCGAGCGGGTTTGTGCTCGGCACGGTGGGCGAGCGGATGGACGGCGCGCTGTGCTGCGAAGGGAGAGAGGTGCTGCTTGACCTTGGGGAGCCGAGCGAGGGGCGCACGGGCGCGAGGGGAGGGAGGAGGATCGTCGATGCCGGCGTTGTGGTCGACCCGGAGGTGTTGGAGGGGACGGGGGAGATCAACAGAGCTGAGGAGCCGGAGGCGACGGTCGACGGGGCTGGTGATAAGCCTTGCCTGTTCAAGATCCCCCGCACAGGGGAGAGGGACGACCCTCCGCGGACAACACTAATCGAGTCCCCTCTGCTGCCCGTGCTCCTGCTCCCCGTCCGTCCCCTGCTCCTGCTCCTGCTCTCCCCCGAGCTCTGGATAGGGCTTAGCCCATCCCCCTCCGCCCGGTCCCTGCTCGAGGTCCGTGCGTACGGTGGCGGGCCCCCAGGGTAGGTGCTCTCCTCCGGCTGATGCTCGGCCCCGACCATGCTGACGTACCCGCGGCCCATGCCGCGCGCGGCGCTCATCGCCCGCGGGAGGGCGTAGTCCTCCCCCGGCTGGGGCCCGGCAGGCGGGTGGGCATGGCCGTTTGTGCGGGAGTGGCCGTGCGCGTCCTCCCGCGAGTGGTCGGATTCGTCGTGCTCATCGAGGTGCAGGCCGGGGCCGACGGAGATCGCGCGCCGGGCGGGGAGCACGGTGGCCTCCTCCTCCGGGAGCGTGGCGGACGCGTCGAAGAAGACGATCCTCTGTGAGCGGATGATATGGTCCTCGACGATCTCCATCCTCCTCACGCCGATCCCTGTGACCCCGGATTAGCCTTATCGGGCGTGCTTAGCAATGGCTGGAGGGGTAAGCGCACCTTCGGGCCATATGACGCTTGTGCGCGTCTCGAGCTTGACCTCGATGGACTTTATGCGGCTCGCACGGCGCAGGCTGAGGGTGAGCAGGCCGCGCACCATCGCTGGCTGGGTGGAGACTGCGTTGGGCCCCTGGGTGCCGCGGAGGAAGACGACGGGCTCTGTGAGGCGGAGGGTGAGGGAGGACTTGGACGTCATGGTGGGCGGTGGTGGTGGTGGTGGTGGTGGGTGTGACCGGAGCCTTCACTCGCTCGGCGGGCGTGGGGCGACGCCGGGAGGGGACGATAACAAGTGCAGGAGGTACGTATATGCTCAGTCTAGCAGGCCGGTGTACAAGCAAGAGGGCAAGCAGGGCTCCGGTGAGCAATCCTTCACCGCCTTTCCGCCTGTCGTACCGTTTCCGTCCTTCATCGGTGCCCTGGGCCCAGCCGCTACGGGGGAGAGGGCGCTTAGCACATGCTCAGCGGGTGCGCCCGCCACCGTCACTCCGTTCTCACTGCTTCCGACTCTAGTCAGAGGGTAGGGCGCAGCGCGCCCAGACCACTCTCTAGTGTACTTCCGGAGGAAACACTCATCCAGCATAAATCCAGCGGGTTGTGCCTTTGCTCCCGAGACCCATGCCGGCTTCCGGCTATGTGCACCGCTTTGCCTCACGTGAACAACGCGCATTGTTATTGTCCTGACACGAACACGTTGCTCCCGACGTCCCCGCCCATTGTCACACCTGTATCACTCCCGACAATCCACTGTACTCCCTCGATCCAGCCCCATGCATCATGCCTACAGCTTCTCGAGACGCGAGACGCAGTACCCTCAGTCTGGACGAGTGGCTACAGGCGGACTCCAGCCACCAGCTGGCTGGACGCCGTCCCGACGTGGCCCCCCACAGCGCATCTGGCAAGGCTCGTCGCGGACAACACATTCGAATCAGTGTTCTTCCTTCTGGAGGCCAAGGAATCGCAGGACGCTCTGGACGTGATCCACTCCGTCCCAGTCTTGCCGAGCTCTTGCAGCAACCCTCCCGACCTCCCCCACAACGTTCACGTCGGCGAGCTCCGCGCGACGTGTTCAGCATCGCTGCTCTGGACGCGCGAGAGAAGGATTTGGAGGCTCAAGAACGCGCACGGCGCCATGCCGATCCCGAAGAGGCGGCCGCAGTCAAATTCCTTCACGCCGAAGTTCTCGATACTCAGATGGCTCGCGAGGAGGATGAGGGCGCGTGGCAGGACATCGAGATGGGACAACCACCACATCCGGAAGAGGATGTCTTGATGAATACCTGGTCTAAACTTACGTACGCACCTCCTGAACCAGTGTCTAATACTTTTCTTCTTACCTTTCTTGAAGAGGCCACACCCGGCATGAATCCGGAAAAGGAGCTCATGCCCAGCGGCTTCTCCATACCGCCGCCGCCTGGGATCGTCTGACTCCCGACCTTCTGCATGATTACCTGCTCTGGAGGCATGGGTCTCCCCCGTCTCCGTCCCGAGAGCAGCCCATACCACCCACTGCACTCCGGAACATCACCATCGCCGTCGTCACTTGGAACGGAATTGAGCAGCGAACATTCACCGCTCCCATCCAGAGCATTAGTGACGTCCGCGTCCTGATGCAGCACGGCTTTCTGGCTTGTAGTCCGGAGGTACCACGGCTGGCAATACATCTCCCGATACTTGAAGTTCAGCACCATGCTCGGCAGCGTGCCTTCGTGTCTCACGAGGCTTGGGCTCGTATATTGTGTGATTTACACGGGGTGAGTCCGGACGATGCTGTTACCTTTTCTTTTCCTGACGACGGATTAGGTACCTTATCGATCTTATTTCTGCCGCCAGATCATGACGACGTACGATGCGTACGTCCAGATTCTGTATGCGCTTGAGGAGCAAGTCAAGATCGCGCTGCGTCGAGATGGACCTGATTGGCGTGTGAAGCACAGTTGTCCTGCATGCACATACAAGGTGATTTCCAGATGTTACCGAACAGTTGGGAGTGGTTCTCACGCTAGATCAGCTTCAAGACGAGGTGCCGTTATCGCTGTCCCGACTGATCTGTGGAGATGGCAATAACTCCAGTAAACGCTTTGCTCACTCCGGCCGTCACGACCCACGGGAGTATCACAGCGATTACATCCTTCCAGAAGGGCAGGTGGACCACTTCCAGTACGATGTGAAACGCCGTTCCAGGAGGCCAACAGTAAGCCATCTAGCATTCTGGACACGTTCAGGTTGACTGAATGTGTTGTTCTCATGATAGGTCCACCCTATCGAGGTTGTGCCTCCCGAAGACGACGACGTTCTTCCTCCTTCCGGTCAAGGCGAACCCCTTTCCAGAGCTGATGGGGCCCAATCCATGGCATGCGCAGACAAGTGGAAGGCCGCTCAGGCCAAAGGTTCTGGAAGTGGCTTTCGACAGGCTCTTCATGAAACGGGGCATTTCCTGACAGTTTGTCGCCACGCATTCATCCTGTATTCTGCCGACATGATCCAGAGTGGGGAATTGTGAGTGTTCGGTGGCCCTTTCAAATTTTATGTCTCTCATTCCCCTCTTCGTGCTATCCAGAGCAAAGTACTCTCTTGCCAGCTTGGACAAGTGTATGGACACGATTGGTCCTGATATTGGCTATGGCTATGATATTGGGTGCAGCCATTCTGCCACTGTTTTCCAGAGTTCCATTGGGGAAAAGGCTCAGGACCGCCGCCTTCGTTTCTTTGTCGGGGCGTTCCACGGCTATGCTCACAATCGTCGCTGCCAGCTTGCCTTCCACCCTCGTATCCAGACGGTTGCTGGGTTAGAAGATTTCGAGACGTGTGAATGGATCTTCAGCCAGCAGAACCACACCGCGCGCCTTTTCAGGCATGGATCCCGATTCCATCGTCACATGACGATGGATTGGTTTTACCGGCGATGGGATAGTGACCGGAGGGCTGCGCTTGGTACGTGTCCAGATAGAGCATACGGGGTTTCCTGACTGAGCCATGAACAGGGGACTTCCTGTATAAGAATTATCGACAAGCTCTGGAGATCATGAAGGATGTGGGCCCCGTGGTCCAGACAATGTTCAGCTCACTCGGCCTCAGCGAACTTGACGTTGAGCGGTTCCTGAATGCGGAACGTGCATATCTTCAAAGTCTGGAAAAGGAGCCTGATATGGATCAAACCGCCTTTCGATATCTGGAAACATTGCGCATGCTTCGAGAAGAAGAGTCAGTTCACATTCCTTCCTCATTATTTCTTCTGGAATTCATGCGAGGGGTTCAGGATGAAGCTCGAGCGGTATCGTATTCACGAATGGGTCAACATGACACCCGGCAACTGGAACAGCCAGACCATTCGCGAGCAGGGCCGTAGTCAAGAACGGGATTACCTCCGGGTCCTGAGGACGGTGCAGGACCTGCAACTCTTGGCGGGCAAGTACGAGGACGACCTCCGGACAGAGCGTTGGACACCTGATCATCCTGAGTGGCAGCGTTATGAGCTCCTTTCTCGTTGTCGAGAATTCAACCTGGCACTGGACAGGTTGGAGGACCTCGTTGTCCAGAGATTATTTGAGATGGAGAAGCTGAATGCCCGAGGCACTGGTAACTACAATGCCTGCCGTCTAGACTTGCTTTTCCTAACCTGTATTCAGGATATGCCATGCGGACATCCATTGCCCGAGCTCTCAGTACCCGAAGTGTTGCCATCCGGAATGCTTTGGATACCTACAATCGCCTCGCTGTCACGATGAACCCACCGCGACCCGTCTTGCAATTCGACACGGTTCTGGAGTACGCATTCTTATCGGACTTCAGCATTCTGCGATACTCCCGTCAGGACATTCGGTCAGAGCCTTGGGTGCAGCCACACATTCGGGAACTTTTAGTGAATTGGCTCCTCCTGAAATGCGCGGGAGAGGAGATCAGGCGGTTGAACGTTGAGATTCGCCGCGTCCTGACAGCCATTCAATGGGAGCCTGTCATGAATCGGGCCCTCGCTTCGGCGGTAGCCACCTCCGGAGACGTGCTGCTCGCTCAGGAGGTTCGTGAACGACTGCGCCGACAGGCCCAGGTGGATGCAAAGCTCCGGAATCGACTTCATGACATTATGCACCTGCCAGGCTATTGCGGTTTTCGGGAACCCGGGGTACCTTTGGTGCCTGTCCAGACTGAAGCGGAGAACAGGGAACTGCCCCTTCCGGAGGAGACGTTCTATGCCGATCCCGCCGAACCAGAGAATGAAGAGGTACAGTCTTTTGACCAGGACGTCTCCGGAGGAGGAGGTTACAATTATGTCGAGGTGGTGGAGGACGAGCAGACTCAGGAGCTGGACACGATAGCGGACGCCTTTACCCATATATTGACTGTATCATGACCGTCCGGATAGATGTACCATTAAAATCTACTGTAATAGTAATAGCATGGCCGGTCCAGAACTGTCCTCAGGTAATATTACCAGGGTGTAACCCCAAACTAGCCTCCCGAGTGGCCAACCCCAACCAGCCAGAACCCTACCTCTGGGCTGGTGGTACAACACTTAGGCCATTACAACTGGATAAGTGGGGTCCCTTCCACTGATTTCTGGACCAGCTGGCCAATATTATTGTTCAAACAATGCCATGGTTGGGAGGGTATTGTCTGCGCGGGATATGTTGAACAAAGAGCCTTGGACAGCTTCGTTGTATTTGATGAAGCAAATCATGGAGAGATGATGCCACTATGAGGTATTATCTCAACATGATTGATAACTCATTCAGCACTGGATGAGCGATGGTTGAGAAGGAGAGGTGGAGGACTGAGTAGAAGATTGAGTGAAAAAAAAAAACCACATCATATCAATGATGTGGGCAAGCTGGATGAGCGATGGCTGAGAAGGAGAGGTGGAGGACTGAGTAGAAGATTGAGTGGACGAATAACTGC
>KV423948.1:203255-215410 GCA_001632435.1 Calocera cornea HHB12733
ACGAATAACTGCCACATCATATCAATGATGTGGGCAAGCTGGATGAGCGATGGCTGAGAAGGAGAGGTGGAGGACTGAGTAGAAGATTGAGTGGAAGATTGGGAAGATGACAGTTTGCTTCATCAAATACAACGAAGCTGTCCAAGGCTCTTTGTTCAACATATCCCGCGCAGACAATACCCTCTTTCCACCTCAGACACCCTCTCATTGCATGGTTGTTGAGATGAGCCCACCTGGGTAGAAGAATTCTTTTTGGATGAGGACCACATGGGATATTCTGGAATAACACTACCTATTATAGTTGATCATTGAGATCAGAGTGAATCTACATCATACCTGGACCTTTCTGGACAAATGACATAACATAATATTAACCATTGGAACACCCGAATACAAATTAATCTTATAATCTCCAGACAGCCTGCAACTGTCTGCAATCCATACCACACTTGCTCCGGAAACAAGCACATGACTGAGGGACGTTGCCTGGTCTGCTCCGCGTCCAGATTGCTTCCGGATGGGTGGCGCAGAGATAGGGACCTGCGAGTCCGCGTCCAGATTGATTCCGGATGGGTGGCGCAGACATAGGGACCTGCGAGTCCGCGTCCAGATTGCTTCCGGATGGGTGGCGCAGCCATAGGGACCTGTGAGTCCGCGTCCAGATTACTTCCGGACAAGGGCCCGTGCGCACCATTTGCTTCCGGACGCGGGGGCCAGAACGCGCGTCAGCAAAGCAGAGCGCATACATCCAGCTCTCTTCTCTACGACCTCCTCGTCCGGACGGTCCTGTCGTTTTACGCTCTCGTGCTTCGTACCTCTGACTGGATTCTGGAAACTGTCTTCGTGCCGTCTGGTAGAGTCCTGACATCGCCTTCAACGTGGTCCTCGCATTCCAGAACGCTTTCTACGCCCCGACTCAGGATCGAGAAGGACTCAGAGGGGGGGGGGCCACTGGTCGTGAGGTACGCCGCTCGTTGCTGCTCTGTCTGGACGAGCATATCTAACACGGTGTCCAGATCTTGCAGAGCTACCTGTATCTGGACGCTCACAGGGCCACGAGCGGCATACAAGTGCGTCTCCCTCCCCGTAACGTCTGGACAGTCACACTGACTCACCGTCCAGACAGAACGAGCGCATACAGGAGGCGTATTGCCTCTTCTGCCCCTGTCCGGACTAGGTGAGTCACAACCTCTGCTCCTTCGTGACGTGTACGCTGATACTGTTCCAGACAGGCGTACAGATACATAATCACTTCCCGAACGGCAACCCCATCCTGACGGCGATCATCCTCCCCGCGTCCGGAACATTGTCTCCCACCCTTCGCCCACTCTACTGCAACATGTCGTGGCATCGTCCTTCTGGCTCTTCTGGAAAAAGGTCATACACGCAGCCCTCTGGAGCCTCTCCCTCACGTTCTCGACCGGATGACACGCAGTCCTCTGGATTCTTCTCCCAGGATGTCCCGATGAGCCCCCGCCCGACTCAGGGGCAACCGCGCCAGCCCCAGCCGGGATTTGAGCCCATTTACGTCCAGAGGGTTCACCGCGGTACGGCCTTCGGCGATGGAATGCCTGCTCCAGACTACACCCCGAGGCCGAATCCACCATCTGGACCGGTGCTGACCGCCGACCACGTTCCAGTCATGGTGGGCTCCCGACTCGTCCAGAAGCATCAAGCGGTTGCCGGCCCTTTGCAGTTGTTTCCCTCTTTCCAGACCGCCAAATTCAAGCACCCTTTCCGGAACTACCTTGAGGAGAACCGCGATGTCATCGCGACGACCCAGTTCAACCGTGAAGACTTCATGACACCTGTGACCAAGCAGCAGGTTGTCCAGAATAAGCTGCTCCGCCCGTCGAATCCCGATGAATACTACTTCGATGCTCCTTTCAAGTCTGGATCGACTGAATTTGGTAAGTCCAGAGTTCATGCGCATATAGCTTCGTCTTGACTGTATTGTAGCCCTGCCACACGTTCGCTTCTTCGAGGTCAATCTGGACAGCAACCAGCCCCGTCAGGAACAGTTTGGAATGGTTGTGGGTTTCCCGATGCTCTTTCGGAACGTCCCGATTTCCGAGGCCGAGTTCAAACAAGGCTTTCCCATGCAGCTGCGCTCTCGGGAGGATCTCCACGGTGACGACTACCGGAGAAGCGTACTGGTGTCCGATCGGGCTGTGCGGGTCATGCAAGGCTCCCGAGTGGACCGCCTCGATGTTGCGTCCCGACACATGCATACATGGAAGGAGGGTTATGGTGATCGCCTGCGGAAATTATCTTTCAAGACCGAGTTGGCTCCTCAGGTTCTGGACTTGGTGCGCTGTGCCCTTTTCCGGAGGCTGACTATATGCTGACTTGGTCTGGAGTTGACTGCAGGGGATCGCATCCTGAACGCTGGTTTCTTTTTCGTTTTCATGTCGACCGACGGCTCCGGACCGGTCAGCCCTCCCGATTGCTTCAACATCATCTCTCGCGGAGTCTGGCATGACAAATATGCGATGGAGTGTCTGGAGGCTATTCTGAAGTTCCTCCAGACCAAGTTCGCCTACTACATTCGCGACATGAAGACAAGGAACGTCGGGAAGTTCAACAACACAGGCAACACGCGTCCCGTCAACACCGTCTTCACTCCCGAAGACATGGCCGCGATGGAGCGCCCTCTGGACGAAGGTCGTGCCACCTGGGATGTCCCGAACAGCGCACCACAAGTACCCACCTTTGATGGTCGTCCACTCGGTCCGGATGAAACGTATTGGCCGCGGCTGCCTGACGATGTCAGGAGGGCCATTCTGGAACATGTGCATGACTTTCACGCTCACTCTGACGCGTCTATCACGTCCAGACTGATGGAGGCCGTGACCCGCTCATACTACTACCGACACCCTCGGGACTGGGCGTCTCATATCGACGCCGTCGTGAACTTCGCCGACACTCGCGAAGGTCGGGTCCGGGTGAACGGCTTGCCCTTCGACGACATCCTGAGTTCCATGTATCATGCAAAGGTGATGGAATGGGCGGACGGTACTCCAGTCGGGACAGGCTCTGCGTTGCGCGATTAAACTCACAACAACATGTCCGGATGGACGCCTCACACTGCTCATGACTCTCTGCTTTCCCGCTTCACGATTTTCTCTTCCAATCAGCGTCCGGATGGACGCCTCACTGCTCATGACTCTCTGCTTTCCCGCTTCACGATTTGCTCTTCCAATCAGCGTCCGGATGGACGGCACAATGCCTGGCTCCCGAAAGCCACTTTCATTTCTCTCACCTCTTCACTTCTCTCTCGAATAGTCTGGAAGATGCAGACGCTGCTCATTGATAGGGTTTCATTCATAGTTAAATGGTCCAGAATCCTGTGGTACATACCGTCCAGACAAATGCTACATGATTGTGTCACGTGAACACAATAACGGCACGCGACGCACCGCGTGAAAGGCCCTCCGGACGAAATGGTCCCATGCTCTTCCGTCTGGTCCACACATTCTTTCTATCTCCTCGATGTCTGGAACGAGCAACACAACGCCTACGTCCGGACAAAAGCCCAGAAATCGACCTTGGCTGGAAAGAAAAGAAAAGTGGCAAGATAATCGGGATCGCCATGCATATGCAAACGAACTGGCTCTGGACATCTCTGCATCGTTGGATGAAAGCATCCGGAGAGCAGCACTCGAATGTGGCCTTCCTGAAGACTCAATGCGATCGGTTGTTCTGGGACACCAGAATTTGCACAGATTCCGGAAAGAGCGGGCCCCCAACCTCAAGAATGTCGCGGTGCATCTCACTCAGCGTGACTTCGCGGCGAGAGGTGAGGTCATTGTCGCAAATTCCAGAAAAGGTGCTGATGCCTCATGTCAGGTGAACCTTTTGATCTCCATCTTCATGAAGATGTGTGGAAGGCTCGCCTTCAAGAACTGCATTCCGATCCCGACGCAGCCACCGCAGGTCGGGAGTCCTTGCAGGCAAAAAAGGAGACGAACAATCATCAAGTGCGCGTCTCTCGAAAGGGGCGCGAGGTTGATCATACCAGCACTGCAGCTGCTTTCCAGAAAGAGGTAGGATGCAGAGCTTTACAGGTAAACTATCTGCTGATTCTGTTCCAGGTACATGCTTTCAATATCCGGACAGGGGGGCATATCTTCGGATTCACAGTGAAAGGAAGAAGTCTGGACTACGGCACACCACAATTCTTCGGGACAGAGATGGGAGAGGCATTTGTTCGCCAGTTGGTGGGCAAGTCTGGACAGGATTTGGCCCGCGACTTCGAAATATTCATTACGCAAGGATCCAGAGGTGAGCATGACAGATTATGCGTCATACACTGTTTTGCCTGACCCTCACGACAGGTGTGGCAAATCGTTGGCTGCTCCGGAAAAACGACGTGAAATCCAGTGTCAGGAAGATGCTGCTGCAGAGCCTCCGTATGCTCGTCTGTGCCCGTTGCGAGAGTGCCTTGTTCATCTGCTTCTCAGGAACGGCGACAGGAGATGACAACGCAACAATGCAATATGCGCGTTTCGGGAGACATATCGAGGACACTTATAGTGTGACTCTCGACGGCTGGCCCACTCCAGAGCTCATCAATCCATCTTGTCTCGGGACAGCCGACCTGAACGCACTGCATGCGGCCTTACTTGAAGGCACATGCCTCTTCCGGAGGATGACGACGGACGAGAAAGCACGACGAGCCGGAGAAAGGGCGAAGGAACTCGAGAAGGAAAGGGCGAAACGGCTCCAGCGCAAAGCTGCTCTCGCCAGTCTGGACGGGGACGACATGGAGGTGGAGGCCCTGTGTGCCCCTGCTACTCTCCAGAACGTAGCATCTGTGCGAGCCCTTCAGGATTTGCCAATCAATACTTTGGTACTTCCGGATGGAGCACGTGCACAAGCTTTCGACGAGAGGGCGGATTTGGAGTTTTCTCAATTGTCTGGAAATTTCCTCATGGCCCCTCAGGAAGCCTGGTAGCAGGGTTCTAGTAGCTATAAGACTGCCATTTCTAGATACGATAATGACAATACCTCGCTTCCCGATTGCTTCCACTGCTGCCGTCATGACATGCACGTGTCCAAAAGCACGACAAACTGTTACCCGGCTGACGATCTGCCGGAACGGCTGTGCACTGCCTCTTCCGGATGTAAAAAAGGTGGATATTGGCCGGATGGGGTATTTGGACGGCTTGTCTCTAGTAGGAGACGTAGGCGCGCTGCGCCCTGACCCCTAATTAGAGGCAAATTTCATGAGAATGAGGTGGCCACCGTCACCGTCCGTCCCCGGCCTTGGCCAAACGCGTCATCCAGTCCCCTGCAGGGGCGCCTCCGGACCCCGGACGCCCTCCCCCTTCAACATACAGTACAGTACCACTGTACCATTCTGAGCACGCAGCTTTTCCTTTTTCGCCACGGCCGGGTAATAATTGCTGGAATCACGCTGCTCGCGGGGTTGGACTTTATTATTAGACCCGGCCGATCGATAGACCCCACATGGACGCCCAACCGGCCTCGGCACCCCGGGAGGCCGGGCGAATCTTCCCACATGCAAGCATCAGCCGGGTGCATTTCATTTTCGTACCGAGCGGGGTCCCGCGGGAGCTGGTGCTCTGGGCCACGCCGATGGGAACGTACGACTCCGACCGAGGGGGGGCGCCCACAAGCGCTGGAGCATCGGCCGTCGTCGAATATGTAGGAAGACGCGGTACCGTAGTATGAAAGGATGGCGGGCGTGTATCGGCGGGCCGTGCGACCGTCGATTATAATGATACTTGCCGCTCGGTAGCACTGTATCCAACCAAAAGTATGATGACAGTACTGCATCCAGAGGCGGCCGGACCTTGCCCGTCCAATCCAGGGTCGGGCAAGACCGCGATGCCTCTTTGGATTATTCGCCCAGCTACAGTTCCCCAAGCGCATCAGGTTCAGGCCCACGTTACCCGTGACAAAGCCATGGGTGACTCGACCCCCTTCGCCCTGTCAGAGCACCCAGCGTGGGAATACTAACAAGGTTTGCATGCAGGCGCCGACAGGAGGGCGCTTAGATAAGGGCTGCGTGGGCGCGGGCGCGGGTTTCTTCGCAGTTGTCAACATCTTGTCGTATTAACTTGTTACAGTAATATTAATAATAAGTACTATTAGCTTGTAGCTTGTAGGCGTATTCGCGCCCTCCAGCCGAAATCTGCGGGCACTGATCACATAGCCCCATTCCGGGAATCTTTCCAGCTCCAGTGCCACTATGTACTCGTCGCGCACGTCGGGATTGTGTCCTCACGCATCGGCCCACCGTCCAAGTCTGTGTGTGCGCTGCGGGATGGTGCTCGGTCAGCAGCATGGGTAGCTCGAGTGCGCTCTGGATTGCGCGCTCCTGGGAGGGAGGGAGGTGTTCAACCAGGTAAGAAAAAGAGAGCACCGCACGCTGAGCAACTCCATTCGGCCGTCGGGCCGGCGCTCCCCAGCCCAGCCCCCCTCGCCGCATCCAGTATGACGCTATCCGCCTCCGCCTCCGCCTCCTCCGCCTCGCCCGTCAAGCCAGGCTATGTACCACCAAAGGACGGATGGCGTCGGGCCTTATCGGACGCCGCTTGCGGGGGGGTGCGGGTTAGTGCGGCGGGCGACCAGTGTGGGGAGGTGATGTGCTTGGTTCTGGTTCTCGTTCTTGATTCCTGCGAGACGGAGACGACGCTTTGATTCCAGTTCGCTGCAGCTACTTTGTTCGACACAGGACTGCACCACCGGATTCACGACTCTCATACCGCACTACTGCACTACCCAAGCACCGGCACCGGCACCGGCACCGGCACCGGCACACAATGGCCACCCCCGCGCGCTCCCCCCGCCTCCCGCTCGAGGTCCTCTACCACGTCGCCGAAGCGCTCGCCTCCCCCCCGCACCCGCTCTCCTACACCGTCCCGCCCGACCAGCGGGAGACGCTCATGTCGTTCTGCCTGACCTCGCCCGACCTCTACGACTTCTGCATGCCGCTCTTCTACCAGCGCGTCTGCATCGAGTCCGCGCGCCGGCTCCGGCGCCTGCGCCGCGCCCGCCCGGCCCACCTCGCCAGGATCACCGCGCTCTTCCTCGACTTTGAGCACCTGGAGGACGAGGTGGGCATGAAGATCCCCGACAGCGACGCGGACATCATCGGCGGGCAGTACCGCACCTTCTGCCGCTTCTCCGCCCGCGCAGCCCTCTACTACGAGGCGGCGGAGCACCTCTCCTGGCTCTTCTCCGCCTGCCGCGGCTCGCTCCAGCGCCTGGCCTTCGGCTCCCGCGGCAGGCCCCACCCGCCGTGGGTCAGCATGGACCCGATCGAGGACCGGGCAATCGAACAGTTCACCTCGCAGGCAAACTACGCCATCGCCAGCACGGTCCCGGGGCTGCGCGAGCTCATCTGCGTGCGCCAGAACATGGAGGTGGGCGACTACCTCGGCTTGGGGCGGAGCGGCGGGCAGCGCCGGTGGGAGAAGCTCGAGCGCCTGGCCGTGTACGGCACGCTCAGCTACAAAACGCACAACGCGCCGCCCATCCTCCCCGCGCTCGAGTGCTTCTGCGCGCTCAACCCATTCCCCTCCCTCGCCCTCCTCTCCCAGGCCATCACCACCTCTCCGCACCTGCGCGAGCTGCGCCTGTACAACGTCAGCCAGCCCGCGACGGAGCAGGGGCCGACCTTGCGAGGCGCGTACGGCGACTTGGACAAGATCCTCCAGGCGATGAGCATGATCGGGCCGGCCAAGGGCGTGGAGCTCGACAGTGTGCCGGCGACAAGGCCGCCCTCGCCCATCCGGGCGGACTACGAGGCGGACACGTTCACGCCCTTGCCGTCCGCCACCACCGCCTCCGCCTCGGCATATGCAGCTGCCTCCTCCTCCCCACCCCATCGCGCCAGCCCACCCCCAGAGTCCCGCACCAAACCGGTGCACGTCGCGCGCCTCTCACTCCCCCCAGCGCTGGAGGAGGACCAGCGCGACCGCGGCGAGAGCACGAGCCTCATCGCGCGCCTGGGGAGGGAGGGGCTGCTCTGGGAGTGGGCGGGGGAGGAGGTCAGTGGCGTTTGGGTGGGTGGGCAGGAGGTGCTGGCGCTCGCTTGAGTTTGGAGTGGCGAGGGGAGGTGAAGTGGTGGATGTTCTGTAGCTCTGGATTGATCTTTTGAGATGGTGTAATTGGCTGTTTTCCGCTCTGGTTCCGCGACTTTGGTAGTTGTGAGCGGTACGTAGATGGGGAATGATAATTACGTTGATGTTATTGATTTGCTTCGTCATAGGACGTGCTGCCGTGTAGAGGCAGTCTGCTCTATGCTACACAGCTGTGAGCCATGCAGAATACATTGCCGCACTGTCGCTCCGGTAGAACGCATCATCAGATGTATCACTGAGAGACAAGGAAATGGAGGGTCTCGGATGAGCTTCGGCATCGTTGGGAATAATCCGTCACGTGACCCGCAGTGCACGCCGCGTCTCGGTTGGCTCCAAACGTCGACGTCCTCGGCCAGCATCCTTTCTCGCATCTATGACGTCTCACCGCCCCTCCTTCTCGCTACCTACACACGAGCGCAAGCACGCGATGCATGACCTGCGCTGATATCTCCGGGATGTGTCTCGCCTTTCCGAGCTGGAACGGGCGGCCAGCGTCGGGCTGGGTTGTTGAAGGACTCCAGCTTCAACCCCGCTCTCACGAGCCACCATAGACAATCCACGATCATCAACTACTGAGTCCGGCAATGCCGCAGCACCCACAATACGTCGCCCGGGATGACCCGGAGAGAACGGCTGCATCACTCTTTCTGCAGCCCCCGTTGGACAACTCGTTGTTCTTTCCCGAGTGGATCGACTGGCACCTCGCCAAGAATTCACACCACCCGTATGCAGTACTCGTCGGTGAAGGAGATGACGAGGACGTGTCCGTCACCTGGGATGAAGGTGTGTCTGACCCGCCTGGGAGGTGGGGGAATCTGACGATTGCTGTGTACAGTCGCAAGATCGGTGCTTCGGCTTGCAGCGAGGCTCAGGGAAGAGGTCGATCCATCGATTGAGCAGCGCGGAGAGAGGGTCACGATCGGAGTACTAGTCGATGTGGATGCGCTCACGTATTGAAGTATGGTGCTCGCGATCATACGGTCAGGCTTCGTGGTGCGCCTCCTCGGTTACTGGAAGCCGCGCAGCTCTGACTCTTTCTACAGGCTTTTCCCATGAGCACGCGCAACTCTGCTCCAGCGCTCGAGCACCTGATCCGAGCGACCTCATGCCGTTATATCTTCGGATCTGTCCATACTCCCAATGCACCTGCTAGCGTCTTGCAGGAAACGACTGCCTCCGTGCTTTCCCATATTCCCCCGCTACATCTCCTGGGGGTTCCTGAATACGTCGACCTATACCCCCGGCTCGGACAACAGCCGGTATCTCCGTACAACACGAATGATGATCCTCTTCATGCACACCAATCGCTCTCCGTGCGATCGTATCCGCAATATGCGAACATTTCGAAAGACAACGTAGTGTTCTATCTCCAGTCGTCCGGCAGTACCAACTTCCCCAAACCAATCCCCTCCACCCATAAATCCTGGATTGGGGAGTGCAGGGACGTTGATACAGGAGGCTTCGACATGGTTGGTTCGCGATGGGGTGTGATGGGTCTGCCGCCCTTTCACGGCATGGGTGTATGTCTGATGCTGGGGGCGTCTGCGGCATGTAGGTTTCTGCACACTGAATACATTGATGTTATTGATAAACGACAGGCGGAAGTATATCGGTCATGTTCAACCCGTCCAGTCCGATTATCTTGCCCACGCCCGAGAATGTTATTGCAGCGTGCAAGCGCGGCAAGGCGGCTTACCTCTTAGTGGTGCCCAGTATGTGCGTTGTCAGTATATAAATTATCCTCACTTGAACCCTATGCTGAGGTGTAATAGGACTGGTCTCATGACAAGGATGCGGTCAAGCAGTCGGCGATGATGAAGGGCGTGGTCCGTATACCATCATTTGTAGTTGTTGCCACTGCTGAAAAGGCAATAGCTCTATGGTGGCGGCCTCTTACCCAAGGAGACGGGCGATCAACTGGTCAAGGCGGGAGTGAAACTTGCGATTGAATATGGCTCGTTCGTCATCCACGGTCCTAATGGTGCATCTCTCATGCAATCGACAGAACGGAGGCTGGCCTTCTATTAAAGTTCGGCATGGAACGATATGAGCCCGCGGATTGGGAGGTATGCATTTCCTCCCTTGTGTTACAGGACTCTGTTCACAGCAATCATCCAGTATGGAGAGCGTTACCCGACCATGCAAGCAGAACTTGTTCCGGAGGGTAACGGTTTGCACAGGCTCATTGTGTATGTGAGTACCTTGGCTCCTTGAGGTAGGCTTCCGTTGACCGCATAACTGGACAGTGACACCCATCCCATTGCTGTCTCGAACCAGCCTGGTACCAGGGCTTTCGATACCAGCCATTTACTCAAAGAACATCCAACACGGAAAGGTTTCTGGAAGGTTATCGGACGGTATGATCCATGCGTCTCATCCTATTGAACACCTCGGTGAGCCTCCGCAGAGTTCAGATGACGTAATCGTCTTGTCAAATGGAGAGAAGACCAACCCGGGCACAATCGGTACCTCTCAGCTTACAAGCTATGCACTGATCCCTCACTTCTGGCTAGAGAACATCATCACCGGCAACCGAAATGTTGAAGCCTGCTTGGTATTCGGTCATGCTAGGAATCAAATTGGTATCGCCGTCGAGCCGTCGAAGCACATCACCTGTGATGGCTGTCGTGTACGACAGCTATCTCGAGAGTGAGAGGGAATCCGCTAGGCTTATGAGTGACCGTAGTACTAGCCCTTCGTGTACGAAGGGCTATCTGTGTGTATAGAGTGGAGTAGAACGGTACTATTTCATAGTGGGTCCCGCGTCGTTGTTACCGACGCGGGCTCAGGGACATATTAGGGCCGGCCCCTCGGGGACTTACGGCGTACATACAACAATACATGACAGAGCCCCCCTGTAGGCCGGAAGGCTCGCGAGTCGTGGACGACTCAAGCGGGGCCGGCGGTGCTGACGGTGGGCGAGCCCTAGAAGTCATCGTCCTCCCAGTCGTCAGGCTCCTCGCGAAGGTCTTCGGGATGGCCCTGCTGGGCGGCGGCGGCGGTGAGAAACTCGCGCTGGAGGAGGACGATGCCCTCCTTCCATTCCTCCGTGGCGTCGTGGGCCCACTCCTGGTGCCCTTTGGGCGGCTTGCCGAAGTGGCCCCAGCCGTGGGGAGGGTCGAAGCGCGGCTCGTCCTCTAGGTCGAGGGGGTCGATGTACTTCTGCCAGCCGGGGTACAGGTTGTCACGGAACTCGGGGGAGGCAACGATCGCGGCGCGGAGCTTGCCGATCTCTTTGCGCCAGAGGTGGGTGCGCTCGTCGCCGCGGGCCTTGTGGGCGTTCCACGTGCGGCGGGAGGCGAGCTCGGCGGCGGACAAGGACACGTTAAGCCGCGCCTTGCGTTCCAACTTCTCGCCGCGGCGGACAGCACGATGGGCCCGTAACGCGGCCTCCCGTTTGGCGGCTCCATCGGCCCAGGTGCGCATCGGAAGGGCGGCGACGTCGGCGGTGGCTGCGGGGCGGTGGTCGGCGTGCTCCGTGGGGGCGACGACGGCGGTGTCCGCGGGCGAGGGACGACTGGAGGACGCGACTCCGTCGTAGACGACGGGGCCGTCCGCGGGACCTGGAGCGCGGGAAGCGGCCGGGGAGGGGGCGGGGGCGACTGAGCTGGGCGGAGGGACGTCCGGCGCGACGGTGGGATCGGGCGCAGCAGTCCCGAGCGAAGGGTCGTCCGGCTCGGCGGTGGGAATGGGCGCGGCCGTCCAGAGCGTGCGAGGGTCGATGGCGTCCGCCGCTAGGGGCCGGTCGTCCATCGTGGGCGGTGTGTCGGGCTCGGGACCGGGGATGTACTCGGCAGGAGCGACGTGGTCGAAGGCGAGCCCGTCGGGGAGGATGATGTCGCTGCCGGGACCGATCGGGTTCATGTAGGAGCTGTCGTCGAGGCCGTACACAGGGCAGCGCATCCAGGGAGAGTCGGCCCAGAAGGGGATGAACAGGCTGCGGAGGTGCGAGGTCTTGAGCTGGGGAACACCGTCGTGGCCGACGGTGTTCTGCGCCCACTCGGCGAGGCGGAGGGAACGAGTCCAGCTGTCGGCGAGCGC
>KV423949.1:0-57481 GCA_001632435.1 Calocera cornea HHB12733
GAAATCGATGATATCCTGGATGTCCGCAAGATTGGACAGCGCTTTGAGTATTTTGTCAACTTCAAGGACAAACCCATTGATGAAAGAACTTGGGTTCCGCTCTCCGACATCTCAACAGAAGCCAATGAGCTCATTGAGAGGTTCCACCGCCGTCACCCTAGGCGCCCCCGGCCTGCTCGACTTGCAGTCTACCCTCCGGAACCTCAACCATTGGATTTCTCCAGTTTGGAACCTCTGAACCGGCCTGATTCACCTCCTCCGGATCTTCTGCTCTCACCATTCACAACCCCACCCGACTCTCCGGTGTCTTCCCCAGTTGCAACACACACTCCTTTGAACCTTCCACCGTCGGAACCTTCGGAACCTCTGCCCCTTGCATCGGATCACCGGCATTCTTATATTCCGCCGCAACAGACTACTCTCCGCTCTGGACGCACAGCTCAACCACGTCCAAGACCTGACCAGTAGCCGGCAGTCTCGCAGGTGCTCGACCCTAAGAAGGGGATACTGTCAGGGACAGGTTCCGATGCACCGCCTTGGGCTTCGGAACCTCATAGCCGCCCCACTAGTATAAGTACAGACCCGCTGCAAGCGAGGTCTCCTTGTCGTGTCAACTCATCATCGTCTTCCCCTGTACCTAGCCTAGCTCAATCTACCCAGTCTCCCCTCTGCCTAGTCCCTGTCCCCGCCCCCGGCTCGATACGACCAATCCCTGCCGGAACCTCGCCCCTGCCCACTCCTGACAGGTGAGCCCGCTCGGATAGCAGCAGCACACGCACGTCGCTCCCACGCAGACGTTGAGCACGTCCCGCAGCCAGCGGAAAGGCATCCCGAGCGTACAGCCGGGGTTGTCGTCGTCGATGTATGCGGGCAGGGTCTCGCGCGTGTCGCTGCGCTTTGGGAGGGGGACGTGAGGTGTGGTTGGATCGGGAACGACGGGCGAGAGGGTGTGGGGATAGCCGAACTGAGATGGAGCCGAGGTGGAAGGTGCATATATGCGCGGTGCCAGTGGGGCCGTCACACCTTGCTTGGCTTTGACGGCATCTGCATCGGATGAGCAGCAGCATATGCTGGAGGAAGCGAGACTGACCGAGGTGGAGGATCCCTTCAAAGTTCTTGGCTGCAAAGGATTTCGACAGCTCCATGGTCAGACCGGTTTGTTCGAGTAGCATCGCGACCTTGGCAGGATCACAGAGAGACTGGTCGACCTCGGAAGAGCTTTGGGCGATGGCGACGAGGGTGGAGACCGCGTCGAACTTGTCGAGCGCACCGAGCTTCTTGAGATGGCCCAGGACGAGCTCGTTGAAGGAGGGAGTAACGTACATCATCAGGAGAGGGACAACTGGTATGATGGCGGGAGAGGAAGAACGCTGCGAAGGAGCTATTGAGGGCTGGTCTTTATATGCGAAACGAGGTCCATCCTGTCTCTGGAAGTAGTTCTAGGCCCTAGCGCGCCTCGCAAAGCTGGGAGAAGACGGTGAGTGCGCTCCTTTGAGATGTCACGCAAATCCGGCAAGAGCACGCGGGAGGGGTGCAGGCCAGTTGGTGAAGAGTGCGCTTTGCACGAGTCACACTCCAAGAGCGCATCACGCGACGCGCATGTGACTTGTTGCCACTCACTCTGTATAGCATCTCTGATTCCCACCCTTTCCCAAGTGCAACCGCGCGTCGTAAACAATATAGTTAGCATGAGGTGGGTATATGCGTCTGTCCTAAGACGGGAGAAAGAGCTACTCGGAGGTTGAGGTGTAGCACGTCTTCCAGCCATAAATAGAAGGCTCTAAAGGTATAAACTCGTTCGAGAGATCAAGCCCCATCCTACACGCGGCCATCAGACCACCGCGGCCGCCTCAACGACAACCATCCCAATGGCGAGGCAGTTGAGAACGTCCGTGCATGTATCAACATCGCGCATCGTCTGCTCGTCACAGCAGCAGCAGCAGTTCTTGTCGAGACACGCGCAGGAGCGAACACAGCAGATACCGGTCGACGCCCAGCAGGACTTCACCGTGTCCCACACGCACTTGAAGGGTGTGCGGAAGGTGCATCCCTCCGTGTCGTCAGTGGCGGGTCGAAGACTCTGCTCAGTATCTCTGGGCATGGGAAGGCGCGGCTGAAGGACGGGAGGTGGAGTTCGCGCGTAGTGGAACGGAGGCGGCGCCAGATGGGGAGGCTCGCAGATGCGCGGTGGTGGGGGCGCAACCGATGTGCTCTTGGCGCGGATTGTATCTGAGCGCTTGTATTAGCAGCAGGTAAAGGACTCCGGGCAACAGCACTCACCGATACAGAGGATATCATTGAACTTCTTGGCTTCAAACGCCCTAGCGAGCGCGATGACAAAGGGGAGCGCGCCGTCTTTCTCTATGAGCGATGCGGCGTTCTTCGGATCACAGAGTGACTGGTCGACCAGGGCAGAGCTTTTGGCGATGGCGACGAGTGTGTACACGGAGTCGAAGTTGTGCTGAGCGCCGTGTTCCTTGAGATGACCGATGACGAGCTCGTTGAAAGAGGCATTGACATCCGACATCGTGAAGAGAAAGATGTAGAGTGAGACGATGAAGGGAGGAAGTTGTGGTGAGACGTGACGGTGATGGACAGACGAAGCGTTCTTACGCGTCCTTATATAGTCACGTATGCCGGTGGTCTGCCCTAATACCTTTCCTAGCGCGCCATTTGGAAGCAGCGAGAAGTGCGTGTCTTCCCTTCATCCAAATCCGGACCAGTACGCCGGAGCTGTGCGCGAATCGGTGAAGAGCGGTTCCAGCCGAGATCACAATTCCGAGCCGAGCACGTTGCGCGCGTGCCACTACGATCTTACCACTGACGGTCGCTTTCTCTTTTCCTGGCCCAGCATGTCTTCAGCGCATCCATGGAAGAAGCAGATCAGAACTAAGCTCACGAGACGGTCTCGCAACAGCTCAAGTTCCACGTAGGAAGCTCTCCTTCGACTGCAGACGAATATTCACCCATGTGAATCACCGACGTTGGATAAGCATATTGCGAGACCATCGTCCTTGTGTTTCCTCCTTCCGCTTTTATTCATTTCGTAACTGTGGGTCATGCAGAGCTTCTTTAAAGGGGATTATGACACTGAGGGCAGGACTGAGTGGTGGCCATCTGTTGCCGCGGAGCGTCGGAGGCCCGCCCGCTGCGACGTTCCCTCTCTGCAGCATACACTGCACGACATTGGGCATCAACACGTTCCAACAGTGGGAACACACTTACCCTGTCCCTCTGGCACATTGGCGTTGTACTTCATTTTGTTGCAGATTCCAAGTGACACCCAAATCCCTTATCAGTCACACTCGAGCAACATCCAAGAAGGCACATCCCATGAAATGCAGACAATGCTGCCTGGACTGATTAAGAATCAGCGACAAGCACTGGTCATTGTTAATTAACGATATTATCGCCAATTCCTAATCCGTCCAGATGTTCATTTGGGCCTCTCTGCCGGCAACAGAATTACGCAATGGGGGTGTTGACGGTCTCGCGGAGAATATCGAACTTCAGTTTCTCGGCGCGCTGGGCATCACGAGATCTGTTATTGTGGATCCCGTCGGGAGGAAGTGTATCGTCGCAGAGAATGTGCACACCTGGCATTGTTGTCCCAGCCAGCTAGAGATATGTGATCCTCCAATAATAGTAATAAGCGGGGCAGTTGCTACTGAAGCGAGCGATTCAAGCGCGGCAGTACGATAATCTTTCCGGCACACATCGGCATAACCCATGTTGTTTTGTTTCCCCTCTTCCGAGCCATTCCGACCTCAACCTCAAACCCCCCATCCCAACCCCAGCCCCGCGCTCAATCGACCTGCGCCCACGCCTGCGCCTGCGCCTCATCCCTCCGCACCATGCCGCCGCGGTCGCGGTCGCGGTCCACGCCCTCGTCCACGCGCTGGCTGCCGAGCGAGCTGACAGGCGTCGACAAGCTGCTGCTGACATTGCTCTCCTGCCTGCTGACCGGCCGCGGCTCGAGCAGCGCGTCCATGCCCTTCGGCGGGTACTGCTCCATCACCGGCGGCCGGCCGCTGCTAGCGGGCCGGGAGATGCCATCGGAGTACGAGGCGCTCTCGGACCGGGCGTAGCCCCCACTGCCGGAGCCGGCATCTCGTGCACCAGAATGCGAGTAGAGCGTCGTGTCCCCGCGCTCGTACGACTCGTTCGACGGCAGGCGCGGGTGCATCGGTGCCGGGTCGCGGCCGCGCTCATACGATTCCTTGAGGGGTAGCATGCGCGAGTGGGGCGTGTACGTGCTCGTGTCGCCCCGCTCGTACGACTGATTCGACGCGATGGAATGCGGGTACGGCTCGGGCGCGGAGAGGCCCAGGCCGGGCGGTTGGGAGTAGCTGTTCGAGGGCGCGTAGTTGTCCGGTGCCGCGTATGCATTGGCCGGCTCGTAGCGGTCGTCCGGGGGCGCGTATCCCGCGCCGTCGTCGTACTGGTCCGGCTGCGCGTATACGTTCCCCTGCGACCCGGAGTGGGTATCGTCCGGGCTGTCGACCTGATCCTCGGGCTGGTACGGTGCGTACACGGGCTCCTCAACTGCGAGGGGAAATGGGCGGTAAGCACGCGGGCTAGATAGCACATAGGAAGACAGCGACGCACGCTCCATCTTGACCTCCTCGGTCATGCCCTTGTCCGCGCCGACGCCCGAGGACAGGCTCCACTGGCATCGCTGCTTCATGCGGTGGCACGCCTGGCACGCCTTCATCGCCGTGGTGGAGATGGTGCACTTGTCCCACTTCTTCTTCTGGCAGTAGTCGCAGCGCGCTGCGCCCGTCTACGCACCGCACGACATGTCATCAGTTACGCGCACTACATGGAGCATACGGCAGGGAAACGCACCTTGATGACCGCGACCCGCCGAATGACCTGCGTCATCGGGGGCTTGGGCGCCCGCCGCTGCTTCTGGGCCTTCTGCATCGGGCTCGAGTTGGGGTCTACCGGGCCCTGGCCCAGCCCCGGCGCTTGCACCTGCGCCATCGGCGGCGGGGGGACGACCATCCCTCCGGGGAGCTTCATGTCCTCGCCGTCATAGGGCAGGGAGGGTGTGCCCTCTGTGGAGAAGCTGCTTGCTGAAGCCGACGCCGAGCCAGAGCCGGGGTACCCGACCTCCTGCTCCGGCAGCAGCACGGCGCGCGGCTCGTAGTCCCGCTCCCAGATCCGGTTCGGCTTGCTGTCGTAGCCCTGTCCCTGGGAGCCGAGCGGCGCGGGCTGGTCGATCGGCAGCTCGTCGCGCAGGTCCATCGGCCCCGGGCCCAGGTCGCGGTCCCGCTGCTCGAGGCTGAGGGCGATGCCGGGGGGCACGTCGCGGACGGCGGTGGAGAGGGTCTCGTTGGGGTTGCGCTCCCACTCGCACTTGACCTTCATCTTCTGGCACATGTGGCAGGCGACCCGCCCGTTGTTCGGTGTGCGTGTGGACTTGTAGATCGTGCACTCGGCGATCCCGCGCGCAATGCACCGCTTGCACCGCGCGTCGGCGACCTTGACGATGCCGGTCGAGCGGGAGGCGCGCTCTTCCAGCTGGGCGGCGCGGGCGGAGGTGGGGACGTACGACCGGCGGCGGTTCGGCCCGGCGTAGGCAGAGTTCGGGGCGGGCATGGGGTAGGAGGAAGGGTAGACCATGTGCGCGTCGTCCTCCTCGAGCTCGTCGATCTCGTCGTGGTAGGATGGGTCTGAGTCAGCGCTGGTCAGCAAGCGCCCGACAGACGGGAAATCCGAGCACGCACGTTCGGGCAGGGCGCTCCATTTCGGCCTGCTCGGGCCCGGCTCCTCGCTCTCCAGCCGCGGGCCGTAGTACTGCGCCTCCCTGATGTCTGGCTGTGCGTGCGGGTGTCCTTGCACGGGGAGGTGGGCGTGGTGTGCATGCGCCGAGGGCGGGAGGGAGAGGGCATGGGCATGGGCGTGGGCGTGGTTGTACTCCTCCATCGGGCGCGGCTTCTGGTCGTCCGGCGAGCGCGGGAGGGCGAGCGGGGGCAGCGGGCCCTGGTCCACGGACGCCTCGGACTCCCACCGTGCTTGCACGCTCTGCGGGGGCGGGGTCAGTGGGAGCGGAGCGGACGCGGACGAGGGCGGGGACGGTACCTCGGAGTACTCGCGCTCTGAGGGTTTTCTGCGCAGCGCGGCTGTTTGCGGGGTCAGTCCGATCCGGGGACGGGTGCATGTATGCACGGGGGACGCACGATGGTTGCGGACATGCTTGAACTCGCGGCCCTCCCACCCGACCATGAGGAGCATCTCGAGCTCCTCGCGCTCGTCGAGGATGCGGCTTGCGGCGTCCATGTCGGTGAGGGAGCCGTCGAGGTCCGCGCACGTCTTGACGAGGGCGACGAGGGTCTTGATTGCGTCGAAGGACTGGGCGGCGCGGTACCGGTCGAGGCGGAGCATGACGAGCTCGTCGAGCGCGCGGTGGTCGTTGTCGGATATGTCGAGCGGGGCGAGGCGGCGGCGGAGCGGGGCGGGCTCGCGCGGGGGCGGGGAGAGCGCGCGGCGTTTTAGGGAGGGGTCCATGATGGGTGTGCGGTGGTTTTGGGCAAACAATATAGCAATCACTGTGCACGGGGATATAGGAGAAGGAGAGGAGAGAGGAGAGAGGAGAGGAGTTGGGTATTCAGGCAGTCAGGCAGTCAGGCAGCGGGTCGGAGCAGGGGTTAGACGGGGAGCAGTTGGTGGTCGGGAGGAGAGAGGGGGAGCGGGGGGTTGGGTTGGGGGGGCAGCCCGGCCGGCGACACGGGCAGGGGGGCAGGGGGCGGCAGATGCCGATGCACGCGAGGGCAGGGTGCGGGTCGGAGTACGGAGACGCGCTCCGGCCGGCCGGGTGTCGGTAGCGAGGCAGGGACGGGCGGGACGGGCGGAGGACGGAGGGACAACGGGGGACAACGGGGGACAACGGGCGTGGCGATGTATGCGGGTGGAGAATGGGGCGACAGCGGCCAGGCTGGGAGAGGATGCACTGCGGCCTGGCCTGTGACGCGCACTGCGGCCGGGGACCGTGCGGATGCCTGATGTCTGATGCCTGATGGGCTGGCTGATGATGCTGCGTCGTCGTCGGATATGCAGTGTCTTAACCCGGCCGGGCTGATGGGCGCCTGTGCGTGTGAGTGAGCGTGTATCACAGCGTCAGCGGGAGCGGTGCGTGTGCTTGCGTGCCCTGCGCTGGGCTGCGCGCGTGCGTGGACACGCCGTTTCTGCCCCGACCGTTCATCCGACAGCCGGCGCGCGTGGGGGGGGCCCAACGGGTCGGGTTGGCTAGCGGCGGGCCAGGTGCCCCTGCCACCCGCGCGGACCCCCGAGCCCCGAGCCCCGTGCCCCGTGCCACACCCCCAGCGAGCCAGCCCCCGGCCACACCACTCCTGTCCACGGGCGACTGCTGGGGGAAAAGGAAAAGGATCCCCGGGCCTCGCGACCCGGCGATGTTGACCGTATTCGGCGGCCCGGCGCTCGGCCCGATTTCCCCCGCGCCGCGATTTTTTCATCCGTCCATCCGCCCATCCATCCCGTCGCCCTCCAGCCCACTCGGGCACGGCGCACCCGCGGCGGCCGTTCGCGTGGCGAGGTTGTCATTTTGATCCCCGGTTTCCACATCCCAACCCGGCCGCTCGCGCAGCCGACGGGACCGGAGGCCACGCCCCTGATTGCGCAACCGCTGCCGCGGCACGGCGCGCGTCGTCGTGGGGGCGCCCACGCCATGGAATCCAATCCGAGTTTCGCCCGGCCGCCTCCCTTTCCCGGGGGCTTCCGTCCGTCGGCCAGCACAGCTCCTTTACAGTACTACTTACTACTTACAGTGACTACTATGTGCTACAGCGCCGCTCCCTTCTGCCGAATGTTCTGCGTATCCCGGCCCACGCCCAACGCGCCACACCCAGATTGGGAACAGGGCTGATAAGCCTCTCAGGCTCACCCCCGGCCAGTCCGTCGCCGCGTCCGTCCCGGCTGACTCAGACCCTGCCCACACGCACGGCGCGGCGTCCGAGTCCCCTCGCGCCCGGGGCTTGGGCATGGGCTTGGGCTTCGGCTTCCAGAAGCGCGGAGTGCGAATACAGTACAGTACTCCGACTGAGCAACGGGAACGGCAGCATGGCCCGGCACGCAGCCGCACGGCGGTCGTCATCCCTCCCCGCGCATCAGAACGCCGCCGGCGATCACTCGCGCCTTGATGTACAAGGTTCTGCGAAGCGGGTGCGGGCACACCCGGCCACCGTATCACCGCATCACCGTATCACCGTGCGCACGTGTAAGCCGGCACACGCCGCCCGCTGCCCGCTCGCCGGCTGCCCACGCTTCCTGGCTTCCTGGCTTCCTGGCTTCCAGGCCTCGTCCAGCGTGTCTGTCCGCCGTGCAGACTCGACCGGCAGGATGGCAGGCCGTCCGCCGCGCTGGCGGACTCCTAACTCCTCCTCGGCACGCTAAACCGCTGAACGACGAAGATGATCTTGCTTTGCCCACGCTCACGAGTCGAGTCGAGTCGGCGACAACCTTGCCGGCCTGCCAGTGCAGAACCCTCGGGGCGCTGGGGCTGGCGCCAGATGCGGGCTGTGCTATCCATGATACAGTATCCCCTGCAGGAACCAGTGAGCTCAGAAGCGGGGTGGCACACTGCTAGGGAGCTACTGCTGCCTGCGGTCGTGCGCTGCCATCCCGAGCTGCATAGGATGGCAAGACAGTACCCCGCACAGGCGCGACTCACGTCGACATCGCCGATCTCGGGCCTCAGGGTCTCTGCACATCGTCAACCGATGCCAGTGCGCGATGACTGGGCAGCGTTGCACCGCTCCCTGCTGCAGCTGATCGGCGGTGGAGGAGCGCCGACCGCCAAGTCCAAGTCCGCGCGATCCCAACCCAACCCTGCTTGCTCTGATCGACTCCGACTCCACCTCGGAGCCCTGGCTTGGAACGGAACGCGCGGGGGACACGCCTCCGCCGAGGTGTCCGACGTCCGATGTCTCGGGCACATCGCCCGCCGCGGTCTGATGCGGAGCTCCGGCGGGGGGGATCCGACCGCGGAGGGGCTATCAGAGACCAGACGGTGTGCTCGTGCGCTGCTGTGCTGATGCTGGTGCGGGTGCGGGTGCTGTCCTGTGGCTGGCGGGGCATTGACTCGCGAGTGCTTGCGCTGCCGGGGGGTTATCGAGAGCCCTGCTGTGCTGCTGCTGCTGGGCGCGGCGCCGATGCTTCCCTCCTTCCCTATCTGCGCGGGGGTGCGGCGATCGCCCGCTCCGAGGGCCAGCCCGTGGCTGGGCCGCTGCCGAGGTCACTCCCGTCCTTTCGTTCAGGCGACGCCTTTCATCCTAAACCCGCGCGGCTCTCGTGGGGCCGCGCCCGGCCTTCGTCGCTCCCTCTGGCCGATCGCCGCGCTCTTCCAGCGAGAATGTGGGGCCCCAGCCCGGCTCCCATCCAACCGCGTGCGAGGCGTATGCTCACCCCCTCTCCCGGCCTGCTTTCTCAGCCCGATCCACCCGCGCGATCCTTCACGCCGCGGCACTGCCCAGCTGGCGCGTCACCCGCCCCAGGCAGGGATCCGGGAGTTCTCCCTCGAAGGCAGGGCTGGGGCGGGGCTGCAGTTACCCGCTTTGGAAGGCGGGAAGGGGTGCTCCGAGGACATGCGCGTGGGGAGGGCGTGCCAGCGGCGGGGGAAGAGGATGGCTACGCGGTTCACATCCCAGCAGGCCAGGCTGGCTAGGTGCGGTGGAGGGTGCGGAGGGTATAAAGCCACCGACGATACGCCCTCGGGTTGTTATCCCACCCAGCCGTTGATCCATATCTGCCCTTCCCTTGCGCACTCAGTCGACAGCTAACCGAATATGAACGCCCAGGGTGAGCGTCCCCCTCATTGCGCCGCCACCTCGTCTGACCCGTCCGGCACACAGCCAACAACACCGCCGCTCCGACCCCGGCAGCCACCCAACTGAGGAAGCTCTCCATCTCAGACGTCATGTCCGTCCCCTCCCCCCATCCCCTGCCGTGCACCCCGGAGCTCATGCGCTGCCCAGGTCCAACGAGCGCAAGCAGCGCTGGGCGCAGGACGCCAACAGGTCGCCCACGAGCAGGAGCTACCTCAAGCCGGGCGTGTCCGAGTTCTTCGGCGCGTTCTTCACGTCCGGCGAGCAGGGCAAGAAATGACCGGCCCGCTACGGTGTGTGCGACCCTATCGTGGGGAAGCGTAGATGGCTCAACGCCGTCTTCAGTACAGTAGCGACGTGATGCACAAAGCGACAGGGCCCTGGGCTTCGCGCGTCGGCGAGAGAACAGTCGGCTGCACCACAGCCGCGCTGTGTGGCTCAGACTCGATTTTATCTGGGAACAAGGCTATGCATGCCAGATAGTCAAAATAAATGAAAGCGCAACAGGGTTATAATGATACTATGATCGCAGCATCATTGTCCAATGTCGGAGACTCATCTTGGTGAAGATTAGGCGGCAGTTGAAGGCCAGCGTCGTGGAATGGCTCGCGCTGTCTGGACCGTGTTGTGAGCTTGCTAAGCTGCGTCATCCATGGATTCGCTGAAGCCACGCAGCACCAGGCACAGAGAAAGCGAGAGTCAGTCGCAGGCCCGTGGCCCGCAACATGTTCCCTCAGAACTGTGATAAGTATTGGCCAGGACCGCTCGTCACCGACGCGCGCACACTTCCCGTGCGCGTACTTGGCCGGACTTGGGTGTGAGAGAAGACGCGCGATCCTCGCTGCTTCCAGACGGCGCGCCGGGAAATGCAGTGGGGCAGATCACTGGCGGACATGGCTATATAAGGACGCGTACAGCTGGCTGCGTCTGTCCATCAAAGAAACACGGCCCACTGGACCCCGTCGACTCCGTACACACACTCGGCGCCATCGCCAGAAGCTCTGCCCTGCCAGTCGACCAGTGACTCTGTGCTCCGAAGCATGCAGCGTCAGTGGCGACTCATAGAGACAGGACGCCTCGCTTCCCTTTGTCATCGCGCTCGCCAGGGCGTTTGAAGCCAAGCCGAGAGGTTCGGCATATCCTCCCTATCTGATCGGTGAGTGCTACCTGCTGCTTATACTAGGTTCAGAGGCTCTCCGCGCCAAGAGCAGATCGCTTGCGCCCCCACCACCGCGCATATACGAGCCTCCCTCTCTGGCGCCGCCTCCGTTCCACTACCCAAGGACTCCACCGCCCGTCCTTCAGCGCCTTCCCAAGCGCAGCGGCACTGAGCAGTGTCTTCCGCCCGCCATTGACGACACGCGCAGATGCACCTTCCGCGCCCCTTCACGTGCATGTGGGAGACGGCTGGCTGGTCGGGACAAGAAACAATGCCAGGCATTACATCCGCTGCGACGATGAGCTACTGTATGCCGGTTGACGATGCGTTGTGCGCGTGTAGAAGGCACGAGTGAACCACAGTGTGTGTCAATTTGCAAGTGCATGATGGGAGGTTACAAATACAGGGCCCCGGGCTGCTTGGCCCTCTACTGTATGTACAACGGAGGGCGCATCCCTTGCAGGAGGGTGAGATAGTAGCACCATGACTACACGTGTGGTGGAGCTGGCTCGTCCGAGCTCGCAGATGTTGGAATCAGAAGGCAGAGGTCAGCGAAGAGCCACAGGAACGCGTAACTGAGACTCCTTTGTCGCAGACTCGTAGATCACGATTATGCTGTCCGCCGTACTGATGGTTCTGTCAACGAACGGGCCGCTTCGGACGTAAAGTTGGTGGATCTCATCGAATATGGGTTCATGTAGCGCTTTCTTGCGGTCTCGCAGCATCGCCCGATCCGCGGCAGTCAAGGCGTATTGCTGTCGCGGACGGGCCAGGGCTTCTTAGTCTGCGTCAGGGAGGGAATATGCAGTTGGCCGATCGACTTACTCCGTTTCCTTTGGACGGAGATGTTGATAAAATTCGCATCGGAGAGCGGAGATCAGAAGGTTTGATGTCGTCGCTCGCTGGATATTTGCGGTCAACGTGGACGCGATGGCTCCGTGTGCACGTGCCGCCGAGGTCGATCGAGGACGCAGTTCTGCTCCGCGACAGGGGGTCGCGTTCATCTGCTACCGACATGCCTCGGTATTGCCCTGAGACCGCAGCAGCCCAGGCTATCCAGCCTGACGAAGATGGCATTGGCCGACAAATAAAAGGGCAGGATGTCGCCGATGACCGCCGCACGCATAACTGAACCAGGTCCGCCTAACTGTACTGTACAGCACTCAGCGTTCCGCCCGGGATCGCCGTGACTGTCAATCCGGTACTTAACTTCCGCACGATTGGCGGTTGTCCTGTAGGATTTGTGTTGATATTCATCCGATCAGAAAGCATAGAAATCTCAACCTCCCCGACTTCCCCAAACGCATCGATTTCTGCACGAGACACATCGAGTAAGGGGGTATTAGTCAGAATGCACAGCCTCATGTCTGTGATCTTCCATTCTTGACGTGTGGGGTTGCAATCCCGACCACCGGCCTTGCTGTGCCATGATCGGAATTCCGTCATACCGTTGCTGCGGGCCAAGGAACGTTCCCAAGCACATGCAGGCGACTCGCGGAAAGGCGTGTGTTGAAGGTTGTTATCTGGGTTGCTAAGCGAAGATGGTGTGAGAAAGGGAGTTGATATGGGCTGGTTGATGGGCTGGACGGATCGGAGCCCGGCCCTGACAATGCCGCGGGCATCGGCGGCCTCACGTAACCAGCAGTTTTGCTTGCAAGCGGGCTTTCCTGGCCGAACCCTTTCATTCCTTGAACGTTGACAGGGAACTTACGACGGGATGATACGAACGAAGGTCGATACAATACAATGCTAGGTGGGCATAGGAATGTCGGGGAAGGAGATAAGCCTCCTTTAATTGCGGGAAAGGGTGAGACGTGACCAGGCGACGTGGCGCATTCGAATTTGGGCCGCGCGCAGAGTGGGAAATTCTTCTTATCGAAGGGTGACGTCCACGCAGGGACCGAGGTTCCCGGGGGGTAGCTTCTGCAGCAAATGAAAATCCTCCAGCAAAATTGTCAACCTTCCCAATAGGGGATAGCCCGCAAATCATGCCTCGTTTTCTGACGCAATGTCCGCCCAGACGTAATGTGATAGCCGAGACACCGAGACACGGAACGTCCGGCGCCATGTCGATCTGAACTAAACCGGGTGAGACAGGCGCAAGGTTCGGAGGAGGCTTGCGGCGCGGCGGTGCGTCAGGTCGGAACATGATGGGGGGGAGGTGTTGAGGGCGGACCCGAGCTTGTCTCGTGGCCCAAGCTTGTGAGATGACGGGCGGAGACGGGGCTGGATCGTGACGGGGACAAGGGGGGGTAATAGATGCCGGATGTTCGGCGCTGAGACGCCCGAGGACAGGCGGCCATTGAATTGAATTGTAATTGTTGGTTGGGTGGCAAGAGAGGGGACGGACGGGTCAGCGTGAACATCATCCACGGAATATCCGCCGCGGCTCCTGTCCTCGCCTGATCCTGATTCACTTGCACTTCTTTCAGACGTCGCCATCTCCAACAGCCTTCTCCGCTTTCTTCCCTCCCTTCTTCCCACCTCCTCTTCCCACTCCCTTTCTTCCCTCCATCACCTACCCTATCTCATCCGCTACTGCACCTCCTTCACTCCCCCCGCGCTTGCGCAACATCTTCATTTTCATCCTCACGAATCACTAAGCAGTCGGAGCTGCACAATGACTTGATCCAACTCCACCTAAATTTCTCCGCAACCCGCATCACATCGAACATCTGCATATCACCTTCATCACAGCTTCACTCCGCCTCACCTTCACACCTATCCCATCTACGATGACAGACCTAATCTCCTCCTCTGGGCGCACCGAACCGCAATATGGCTCGCTGAAACGCCGTGCTTCCTCGCCGGTAGACCGCTCTAGGGTCGTCTCGCGCCGGAGGATCGACCCGCTCACCCCAACCGACGAGTACCTATCGAACGACGAGCAACGCGCCTTGGACGACCTGACAGTCAAGGCGATCCGAGCGTACCGTGGAACCGTATTTGATCCTGTCCACTCCCTCAAGTCGTATATCCGAGTGTGCGATGAGCTCGACAAAGGGAGGAGCGAAAAGTTGCTCATGCGCCGGCTTCTGGACGAGCGGGAGGAGCTCGAGCTGCTGCTGGATGCGCAGAAGGAGTTTGCGGACGGAGACTTGATGATCTTGCGGAACTCTCGTACGTCCCCCTGCTATAGCATTGTGTATGCGGTTGACTGATGATCGAGCAGCGCTTCTGCGCCGCAAGCTGATTGATAAACTACCGGGCACGGTCCGTATTACCATATGCGGATATATGCGCACGCTGATGCTCCTCGCAGGACGACAAGGCTCATACTCCCTCACACGCGCGTGGGATGATCTCCCCACCGCGCACGTCCTCCTCGCACCCATCTTCCGCATCCCCCCGGCCGTCGATCCCCGCCCACCCCTCCCATCCGTCCCACAGCTCGCAGGGGCGCATCCTCACCCCGCTGCAGATCTTATCCACCCAGTCACCGGCTCCGCACATCCAAGCGCACAAGACGCCTAGCTCAATCAAGCGCGAGCCCGATACGCGCCTCGCCCCGTTCATCACCCTGCCCGACATCACCCTGCCGCGCTCGTATGGCCCGCCACCACCGGGGCAGGGCAGCTTTCGCCTCTCGCCCACGTCCCCGCGCATGCGTACCGTCATCCCTAGCGTCGCTCGCCCCGTCGAGCCAGAAGGACCAAGCACGGGCGGCACCGGTCCGAGCCCCGGGGGCCAAGTCATACCCCCGCATCACTACTCCACGTCACCCTACGCGCTTAAACCGGACTCGGCGACCACTCGCTCTCCGGGCACACCGATCACAGCGCGCGAAGCACTCGCCGCGGCTGGGCAGACAGCAGGCCAGCCGAGCGTCGTCGCCTCCCCGGTCGGCTCTGGACCTGGCCAGCCCCCGCTGCCCCAACCTAGCCCGAACACGTGGTTCATCCCCTATCACGCACCTGGCCCGAGCGGCCCAAACCCTCTCACATTCGACTTCCCGAAGGGGACGGTCAAGTATGACTGCCCGTGGTGCGACAAGTCGTACACCGGCGCCAATGCCCGCAGCGTCTGGCGCAGGCACGCGCAGGAGAAGCACAACCTGCCGACGTTGCTGAGGAAAAGGAGCCGCTGGGATACTGGTGCGTACACTCCTCCTGTCCCTGCCGCATCGTTGGCTGAAGCTCTGCTAGGCTCGGATTCGTCTAGGCCCAAAACGCTTTTGGAAAAGAAGGAACGAAACCTTGCTAGCAAGCGCCAATGGGCGAAAGATAATAGGCTGAAGAGAAAGATACAAGACCAGATTATACGCATGGCAGATGACGATCCGCACCGGCAGCTCCTGCAGACTGAGCTGGATAACATGAGCAAGAAGCACAAGGTGTGGGAGTATGAGTGGACTCAGAACGGGGAGGGTGTGTGATTTTCTCCATTCCCTTGGTCCGAGCTGAGCATATATGCTGCAGACTTCCCCGATATTCCCGCTTCCGACGGTGATGACGAAACGGACGACGAGATCGAGGAACTACCCCGTCCTCCACCTTCGGTGACCGGGCAGCCTTCCCCTCATCAACCGCTGCCGCCGGTGTCCTTCAGGATCCCTTCTGACTCCTCCCCTGTCTCACCCTCATATCACAAGTCGAGCACCGCCTGGCCAGGCCCGTCTGGCTCTGGCATGCAGAGACCCGGGCCCAGCACCTACGCATCGAGCTCCGCAGGTGACAGCAGCGGCCGTCCGAGTATGACATCTCTGCCTGACGGAGTTGGCACCATGGCTACACCGGATGGCGAGAGGAAGAGGAGTATTGGCGGGATCAGCGGGTACAGTGCGGACGCGGCGAGCCCGAGAGATGAGGGAAGCAGCGGGGAGGAGGCCAACCCGTCGGGAGAGACTGCTGGGTACCCGCCGCTCAAGCGGAGGAGGAGGAAACCGGGCGAATGGGTTGTCAAGGCGCGCATCTTTTGATATAGGTGTCGGAACTCGATCTGATGTCCATTTAGACCGACATTGATCGCTGCGACCTCTGTCAACGCCGCCGTGTACCTGAATGCGTTGTCGGTCCCCATAAGAAGGCTTGTATCCTATGCGCGAAGAAGAAGGTCCAATGTGGCTGGTCGCTGTCTGAACAGGCTCATGGTGGCTGGCCACTGGGCTATCCTCCTGGATTGCTGCCGCCTAGCGCGCACGCGAGAGAGCAGCAGCTGCGCGAACGTGCGGCTCCGTGGCCGGATCCCCGTGGGTCGACGTCGAGAAGAGATTCAGTCGGAGACGTCGATATGGATTACGCCTATCCGAGTGACGACGATGACGTGGAGCCTGTTGATCATCGCTCAAGGCTCGTTGTTTCGCCTATTGCTGAGAGAAATACGCTGTTGCGACTCGATGAAGCGTTGCCGCCCGAAACGATCGCTCCTCCCCAACCACTGCCCCAACTTCACAGGCGTAGCGATAGTCTGGACGGTTCTATTCTGTCGGAAAATGAAGTTGTCGGATATGTGCGTATATCTCAAGCACTTCCTTTACTGTCACTGACATTATTCTTGACAGACCGGTGCTGCTCGGTGCAAAGGCTGTATTGAGGATCATCTGGAGGAGTGCATCGTCGAGAATCGCGTGTGCTATGCTTGCCGGGACAAGGGCCGCGGTTGCGAGTGGACCATAGCCGACAAATTCCGATCGCCTCCGGTTGCTGTGCCTCCTGCATCCACTGCTACTGTCGCTGCGTCATCGACGGCAATCCCCCCAGCTGTACCCGGCGCGGCTGCGGCCGAACCTGCTCAAGCGCCCCAGGATCGGACGTCCTCGGTCGTGCTTCGGCAGGTGATCCAGCTTGCTGAAGAGCTACGTGCGGACAAAGTGCGGGACGAGGACGTGCTTGATCTTATGACTCGGATTCTGCGCACGAAGAAGGGCTTCAAGCCCGGCCTCGTGGAATGGCTAGAAGAAGACAGGCAGTTCTACAAGGAACGCCTGCTGTTGCTGATTGAAGAGATGCAAGAGAAGTATGTCAATCGCGAGAAAGGGACGCTTGGAGACTGCATGGAGGCGGATCGTCAGCGGAGAGGGGAAGCGCTTGTCTTGCCGGTGATGCCTTCAGTGCCCGTCCTGAGGCCTGTTACTGTGGAGCCCGACAGACAGCAAGTCGAGAATTTCGTTGCTAAGGTGCCTCCTTCGACCTTCGAAGAGCCTGGTCGTGCCGTTGCACCGACCCCGCTGACCGAAGTCGAGGCAAAGGCAAAGGTTGAGGAAGAGGCAGGTGCCCAGGCAGAGACCCTGGCAGAAGCAAAGGAAGACGCCGTTTCCCCTGTTCGCGAAACTGCTGCCCTTGTTGATGAAGAGACGCCTGCAGCTGAGTGACGAAAGAGAGCATCGCGGCTTCTGCCTTACTGTATATGTGCAATATCATTCATATCTTGCCCGACTCGGGCAGATTACTGTATGTAGTTCCTAGTGCTGGCACGGTGGCGTAACAGGTGACGGGTACATGCGTTGGCCAGATCATGGACCATGGGTAGGAGTCAATCAACGTCATTTCACATTACATACCTGGAATTGGGAGTTTGCGAACATAATGTGCATGTCAGTGCAACATGGGCTGGGTTGGATCACTTCCAACTTCTCGCACGGGGATTCTGTTACTCAAGTTGCATCTCATACAGCTCTACCCGGCCCTAAATAACAGAGGAATGAGAGCAAAGAAAGCAGCGACACGATTTGCTCGTCCAGTCTCAAGTCTCAGATCAGACCTATCCCCATACTACCCTGGGTCGGCCGCCGGCCAGCCCAGCTCAAGGAGGAAAATAGCAGCATCATGCCATCCCACCGCCAGCCCGGCTCAAGGAGGAAAATAGCAGCATCATGCCATCCCACCGCCGATGCCCCCATGATCGCTCTCTTCCGCTCTCGGCTGCCCTCCGACTGCAGATCGAGCCTTACATACGCAAATCGCACGTCAGGGCTGCCTCGCTCGTCGCAACGACCGGCTCCTTCTCCAGCAACTGCTCGTCCTCCGCCGCTGCATGGGCAGGAGCGGAGAGGTGCTTCTCGTTATGGGTTATGGGTTCGGCGACGGCGACCGTTCCGGGCGCTGCGGGAGAGGCAGCGTCGAGAGCCCGCTCGCCGGCCGGAGGATCGCCGCCCCGGTGCACCGTACGCTTGAGCGAGTATTTCTTCACGAAGAGCGCTATGCATAAGGTAGTCAGCATTACGCACGCATAAATGTGCAAAAACGTGCATACAGATCAACAGCGCGGTGAAGATAAGGGGCGTGCACACAATCCAAATAGTGCTCACGCTGCGCGTATACGCGTATAAAACCTCGTTCTTCAGGCTTTCCGGCTGGATGTCGCTCAGTTGCCGGACATTGCTCGTCAAATCGGCCCCCAAGGGTGGCGTCCATCCTGGCACTTGGGAGACGCGCCTTCGCACCTCGCTCTGGTAGATCGCGCCGCCGATCGAAATGCCTATTGTGCCACCTAGCGAGCGGAGGAGGCCGTAGGTTGCTGTTGAGGTCGCCATGTCCTTGAGGGGCATTGCCGCTTGCACGCCAATGAGGGGCGGCTGAAACAAGCAGCCCATGCCGATGGCTGCTACGAGGAGGAAAACTTCCTGCCGCGCACTGGGAACGTGTTAATCGCGTTCAGTTATGCCGAGCCAGATACGCACATAGAGGAGTAGTTGTCGAGCGTGGTCATCAACCCAAAGCCGAGGGTCATGACCGACAATCCGAACCACATGACCCATCGATAGTCGCCGGACCTCGCGACTACCTGGCCGGAGACGATGGCGAGCAGGGCAGCACCGAAGGAAAATGCGATCATCTTGACGCCAGAGAGAATGGGGCTAGCGCCCATGATCTGGAAGTAGAGCGGGATGTAGTACGACGCGCATAACATTGCCACTCCATGCAGGAAGGTGACCAGCAAGAAAGCGGTGGTCGTGCGAGTTTTGAACAGGCGTGGGGGGATGATCGCGCTGCGCTTTGTGAAGAGCTCGTTGATGCAGGCTGCTAAAAGGAGCACGCCCCCGATTGCGAGGAGGGAGATGGCCTGCGGGGTGTTCCAGGCCGTGCCGCCGAAAGAGAAGCCCAGGAGGAGGCAGACGATACCACACATTATCAGGCCGAGGCCGATGAAGTCGAATGTCGCTGACATCTCACGTACGGTCTTTCTAGGCGTCGGGTTCAGGTGAAGGAAGAAGAAGAGCAAAAGGGCTGCGCCGCCGCCGGTCGGGAGGTTGATGAAAAAGCACCAGCGCCAGCTCACCCGGTCCGTGAAGACCCCTCCTAGCAGCGGGCCAACAACAGAGGCAATTCCCCACATTGCGCCGAGGAAGCCCGCGTACTTGCCCCGCACCTCCAGCGGAACGATGTCGCTTACGGTGATCTGCACGAGCTGGATTATCCCTCCGCCACCGATGCCTTGCACGCCGCGGCACGCGGCTAACCAGATGAAGTTCTGAGCGGCTCCGCACATGGCCGAGCCAAACAGGAAGGTGACGATGGAGAAGTAGAGGACCTTCTTGCGACCAATCAGGTCCTGCCCAAGGTTAAGCATATACGCGACAATAGGAAGGGGGGCAGACGCATACAGCCAGCTTGCCATAGAGAGGCGCGGAGCACGTAGAAGACAGCATGTATGCCATGCCGACCCACTCGTACTGGTCGGCATCGCCTAGCTCGGAGACAATCGTTGGCAGAGCGGTGGAGACTACGTCAAGTGTCAGTATGATGCATTCACAATAGTACTCTAGAACGCAATGACCCAAGGGTCACGAAGGACGCGGGTCATTGTAATCGAGCACTAGTGTATGTTCAGTGGTTCGCGCTCACCGATGGTCTGGTCCAGCGCGGCGAGGAAGACGGAAAGCATCAGCCCGGGGAAGACCAACAGCATGTTACTGCATGAGCGGCGTCAGCCAAGTGTGAGAAGATCTGCGGGCGTTTGGGAGAGCGGCTCACTTGTGAGGTATCTCGTGCACCTCGTTCGACTTCCAGCGTGCGCCTGGCTCAGCCACAGCAATAGGAGGGCCAACGACGGTGCGCTTCGTCACGGCCTTCTCGAGGTCTGGTGGTTGGGCGCGTTCTGGCGATGGGTCGACATGGGAGCCGACGGGTATGGAGGACGGCATTGGCGTCGTGGTATTAGTCAGGTTCGGAGCAGTTCCGAGGGTTCGGCGGGTCGACAAGCTGTCAGGTTTATATAGATGTTGTATAAGCTAAGTTAGGAGGTTGTGCCTCAGTTGTGAGTCGCGAGTCCCACGAACATGGGTCGTTGAGTGCAGCCTGAGGGACTCAGTCCAGCGTCGGCCGATGACGATGTGTGGCCGCAGCCAGCGCTGTCTGCATGTTATATACAGGCACGGCAGAGCCCAGCATTTCGTCAGCGGATAGGTACAGCCGCACAGCGCTGGAGGGGCAGAGGGTTACCGTCCATTTCCTGAGACTACAAGGCAGTGACACCTGTGCCCCCGAGGTGTGTAGCGACCGTGAGCCCTTAGATTAGATAAGCGCTCACCCGCTCTTCCAACGTTGCGTAGGGCCGGCTCCACCTCCAAAGGGACCGCCAAGCCCACCTCCTAGACCCTCGTGAGACCTGCTTTGGGGGGACCCTTGCCTAGCTAGGCACCGACGTAAGTCCCGCGAGTCTACCACGGTGTTCCCCGCTAGCACACTGCAGATCGGTTCTATCGGGTACGCCTCGTCGTTCAACAGGGACCACTCGTGGGCGCAGTTCCACGCTTGGAGACAGTGTGGCTCGTCAGCGGACAGTGGAAGCACCTGTCTTCTTGGTGACGCCTGTACTATGGGTGGTGGACGTTACTGTGGTACCCCGCAATGAGAGCTAGTCCAGAACCTCATTGTGTCAGTGCGTTCTTCGTCCATTGTACATAGAGGCCCTTCCCGCATTACATCAATCTGGCCTTCGTAGTTGAGGCAGAAGCAGAGAGGTCAAGGCAAAGGTCAAAGTCAACGCTGCCTAGGCAGAGGCAAAGGACGACGCCGTAACCTAGCAGGGAAATGTGCACCCTTCGAACCGAAAAATGAAAACGACCACTTGGCGGTTTGGGTTCGGTCCGATTCCAGAACCCGAACTAGGACCAGGATCAGAACCGCAACACTCCTGAACTTGCGAATCGCTGAGAATCTTGGAGAACCGATTTCAGATGTTCACGTGCCAAGTGTGACGAGTATCTCGAGAATTCACAATTTCCATCTCATTATTTGGGGATGATGGGTATCACGGTAGTCAGGAAGGGCGTTGTGGCATTGGAGAAAACGTTGTTCGTCCGTAAGATACCGTCCTCAGCCTAGGGAACACGACGCATCAGGGAGCTCAACGCCGTTGGTAGTGTCGCAAGGACGACAGCAAACGGTCAGTTTTCATGTTGGTCCATGCATCGCAGCTCGCAAGAAACTCGTCACGCTAATGAGTACTGTTGTGAATATGACAGTACTAGGTGACAAGCAGATCCCGGCGCGTTTGCAAGCAAGCGACAAGGGACTACATACGCCGCTGATTCGACCGTTCGCCGAGCTTCTGATATGTTCCCGTCTGCTGCAAGTCAGGCCTCCTCCAGTAAATTGACCGAGCCCTGGAAGAATGAAGGCAACGGCCTGCATACGGGGGATGAGCACAGACCCGGCATGAAACATCATCGTTCGGACGACCAGGGTAGTCCGATACGAGCGATATCTACATCGCCAAAGCCATGAAGTCACTCTTGGAATCAGGCGCAAGTCATCCAGCGGTATGTGTGAATGTCCCCTGCTGTCCTGATGAGTCAATCTGTAACATGCCATTTCCAGCCAACCGAGGCGGACGCAGTCCGGGAAGTGTCGGTGGTTGTACGACACTCCAAGTGCGATAGGACTGATTTCCACCTTCCGAGAGGCGTGAAATCAATCTTGAAATTGTGTCCAAGTAATTCAGCATTCAATGTTGAGGCTATCCTTTCCACTCCGTCGAGCAGTAACAAGTCATGCCTGGCCACCTTGAGGTGGCACCGGTGACATGTCGCCGAATGCTGACTTGTGAGTGCGGTACGAAAAGTGCACCGGAGCAGGCTAGGAGTGCAGCGCCCAAAGCAGATGCGTAGCAACGCCGTCCCGGACAGAGCGGGTTCAAGTCAGCGCGTATATAACCTCACGAGAAGTGCAACACGCACTCAAAAGTCATTTCGCACTAAAAGACGGAAGCATGATAAAAGGCACGAATTGATAACTTAGCAAAAGGAATTCTTGCCTTGAGTACGTCACGGGCAGCATTGAGTCAGACGAGGTGGGCATTCGGGGCTGCAGATGACTCGGCATCATGGTTAGTAGCCGAAAGGCGGGTGCTGCCACGCCTTGTGGTACGTATCCCCGCGGTGCCTGTCGTTCGGCAGCGCTGACCGGGTGATCGGCGCATCGTGGCCGGCTTACGGAGGCTAAGTATGGTTGGGCTCGGGCGTCGCATATGGAGTCGACCCTTGCCTGAATACATCACCGTGCCCTACAAGGTACTTGCTGCGTGCGTGCATACTCTCTATAAAATTATCGGCCTACCGAATTCCTTGCTCTCACACCAATCTTCCGCTGATGCCGTCCCGGACACACATCGAGCCATCCTTCTACGACTCGCCACTGACACCCACTCACATAACTTAGCCTATCTGACACCTATATAACGCTAACGACCTAACCTTCCTACTCCCCCGATGATTTGCGTCTATGTCAACCCCGACGCCACCTATGTCGTCCTCCAAAACACCCGTCGACTCCCATGTCGGCCCGACACAGGAAGGCACCCTACCACCAGACCTCGAGAAGGCCCCGGTGGACCGCGCTGTTGTCGATCCTCCTGCGGACGCTGCCCAACCGGGTGCACACTGGAAGACAAATGAAGTGCACAAGATTCCGAAGAAGTGCGCTTCTTGCCCGCTCTAGATATATGTGCATTGCTGACGTCGAATGTAGTAACATGAAGCTCGTTTTTCCAGGGCTGATGCTGGCCGTCTTCCTGGCTGCCCTGGACGGGACGATCGGTGCGTACCCCCGAACCGCTGCGCATATCTGCACCTTACTGACCCTTGACATAGTCGCAACCGCCCTCCCGACCATCGTCTCCGAGATCGGCGGCGCAGACCAGTACGAGTGGATCGGCACGGCCTACCTGCTCACAGCAACATGCGTCGCACCCCTCTACGGCAAGCTAGCTGTATGCGCCTCTCCCCCTTGCACGCATACGCATATACTGAATTCTGTACAGGACCTGATCGGCCGCAAGCCTACCCTTTACTTCTCCATTCTCATCTTTCTATTCGGCTCAGCGATGTGCGGCGCTGCGCAGAACTTCATCTGGCTCGCGGCATGCCGTGGCGTGCAAGGTATCGGCGGCGGAGGGATCATGCAGCTCGTGCAGATCACGATCAGCGACATCACCTCGCTCGAGGAGCGGGGAAAGTACTCGGGGTTCATCGGCGCGACGTGGGGGATTGCCTCTGTCATCGGGCCGCTGCTAGGCGGTGTCTTCGCCGATAAGGTGACATGGCGCTGGTGCTTCTTCATCAACCTCCCGACAGGCGGCTTCGCAGCCGCGTTGCTCTTCTTCTCCCTGCACCTCAATCCGACGCCTAAGCAGACCGTACGCGAGATCGCAGCGACATTCGACTGGATCGGCCTCTTCCTCATCGTATGCAGCATCGTCTGCCTGCTGCTCGGCTTCTCCTTCGGCGGCACGGACTGGAACACGCCGCAGGCCATCTCCCTCCTCGTCATCGGGGGCGTGCTCTTCCTCGCAGCTTGCATCAATGAACTCTTCACGAAACGCGATGCCATCATTCCCCCGCGCCTGTTCAAGACGCGGACGACCACGGCCATCCTCCTCGTGACGTTTTTGCACGGCATGGCATTCCTATGCGCATCGTACTACATCCCCTTATACTTCCAAGTCATGGGTGCTACAGCCATCCTTTCGGGTGTGAAGATGCTGACTTTCTCCCTTGGCGCGGCCCTGTTTGCTGTCATCTCTGGGCTGGTGGTGGCCAAGACTGGCGACTACCGATTTATCATATGGCTCGGCCTCACCGTAATGACACTCGGATTTGGCCTTATGATCACGCTTGACAACTATTCTTCTATGTGCGTCTCCTTACCGACTTCGGCGGAGTGCTTTCTAACAGATTCCACAGCGCACGCCAGGAAATTTTCCTGCTCGTCGCGGCCATCGGCACAGGCTGCCTGTTCCCGGCGCCCCTGATCGGCCTCCAAGCAGCAATGCCCATAAAGGACATGGCGACGTCCACATCAACCCTCGGCCTGCTCCGTACCCTAGGCGGTACGATCGGCATCTCCATCGGTGGCGCCATCTACCAGAGCGAGGTGCAGCGGCGCGCAGCGCAAGTGCCCGGGTGGACGCCGCCCTCCCGGGCGGATCTAACAAGCAACGTCAGGCAGCTGAGCAATATCCAGCCGGACAGCCTGAGGAACGAGGTGCTGTACGCGTTTACGCGCAGCGTGAGCACTATTTGGATTGTGTGCACGCCGATTGTCTTCGCTGCGCTGCTGCTTGGTTTGCACTTTCTCGTATGTGTCTATGCGCATAATGCTGACACAATTCGTAGCGCTCTTCATGAAGAAGTACAGCTTGAAGCGCACGCTACAGCGCGGCGGTGATCCTCCCACCGGCAAGCCAGTCTCCAACGCCGCCTCTCCCTCGGCGCCGCCCACACCCGCCGCCGCCCCAACAACACAGAACGAGGAACAGCTCTCCCCGCCTGACCCTACTGTCCCTACTGTCGCCGCACAGGACGTGCAGGTGAGCGACGAGGAGTCGGCCGTTGCGGGCGGCGAGGCGGCTTCGCCGGGCACGGCGTCTATGCACGAACCTACTGCTCGGAGGCAGCCGACACCGGTCGAGCTTGATCATGAGCGCGGGATCGGCGGTGGGATGGCATGATGATATCTGTGTGATTTGCCTTGTTGTCCCGGGCGGTGGACGGAGGTGGTACGGGGATAAGACAAGATTTGAGAGAGGCTTAGGAGTGGGCGACAAAATGGACTTCGCAGGCTGCGTTATTTGCTCCCATTGCTCTGAATTTTTTGAGGGAGACGGGAAGAACTGTATTAGATACCGACTAATTATTCTATCACAGGACATCGAATGGCTTGTGTGACGTTGCAAGATGCGCAGTGGTCGAGGTGAGCGAGCCACGCATGGTGTACGACCTTCCGCGTATTCTGAGAAAATGACGTTGGTTGTAGCTCGTACCAATGTTCCATGATCTGGCACACATATGTGCCGTTCACCTTCAGTGCTAATACGCACTACAGCATGAAGTAAGTACATATGCTAATCGAGCCAGGCAAGACACGAAGGGCATTGCACACGTACAGTAAAGCAAGACTAAAGATGCCTCAGCTCTCACTCAACTGTATGAGTATCTCTACCAGCGGGATAGTTCTCTCGCCCAACATTGACAACGGACTGGAGTACAATAAGACTCACCAATGCTTTCCCCCCATGGCCGCTGGGGTGCGGAAGCGTGATAAAAGGCCCAAATCTCATAGCAAAACGGACTTCTTGCCTCCGATGGTCATCGAACCCCAAGCCCCGCGCCGCATTAAGGTCGCCTTCAACATAGAGACAGACACCTTAGCCGGTGTGGGCAGTTTAGGTGCTTGACGCACAAGTTCATCCTACATATACCCCAAAGCTTGCACCGCCACATCGGCCTTTCCGGTATGCAGCAGTAACTGCTGCTCGCTTCTTGTCTACAGTAGCAGCTCGTACAAGGATATGTCATATGGTGGACCCGTCGCGCAGCCGCATGAAAATATCGGGTGCGTAAAATGGCGTCAAGGAGGGCATTCCCGCGGATGACTCTGGAGCCCAGGGCAGGCACGCTTGACTGGAGGCCGGACACAGACTCACCGTCAGAGCCAGTGTGCGGCTGCGCCCCACAACGTCACGCAGCCGATTTGTTGTCCTGTGATGCGAATAGTTAACCGGTATCTGATACAGTTCTACCCAATTCCCATAATACAGAGCGATGCACGCAAGAGACACAGCATGCAAATCCATTTTGTCGTCCTGTCTCAAGTCTCAGATGAAATCCTGTCCTCAGACATCTCTCCATCTGTCTGACCCAACAATGGTAGCCAGGGTTTCATCAGGCCATCCCACCGCCGATCCCAGGCTCATGATCGGGCTCGTCCGGTCTCGGCTGCCCTCTAGCAGCAAAACCGTGCATAGGCGCCGTGCCCATCGGGGCCGCCTCGCCGCCCGCGACGGCCGCCTCCTTCTCACGCACGTGTTCGCCCTGCCCGGCGGCAGCGGAAGGCGGGGAAAGCTGCTTCTCGCTGTCTGTTGTGGGGGCGGCAGCGGGCGTCGCCGGCACTGATGGGGAGGCGGCATCCGGATCTGGCTTGCCAGCGGGTGGGGCGCCGCCGCGCTGGAGCGTACGCTTGAGCGAGTATTTCTTCATCAGGAGCGCTGTGGATGTAGTCAGTATCATGCGGGTAGTAGGATGAGAAAAAGGCCATACCAAGCAGCAGCGCCGCGAAGATGATGGGCGTGCACACAATCCAAATAGTGCTCACGCTGCGCGTAAACGCGTACAGCACCTCGTTCCTCAGGCTGTCCGGTTGGATATCGCTAAGCTGCCTGACGTTGCTCGTCAGGTCCGCCTGGGAGGGCGGCGTCCACCCGGGCACTTGCGCTGCGCGCCGCTGCACCTCGCTTTGGTAGATGGCGCCACCGATGGAGATACCGATGGTGCCGCCTAGGGTACGGAGCAGGCCGAAGGTTGATGTGGACGTCGCCATGTCTTTTATGGGCATTGCTGCTTGGAGGCCGATTAGCGGCGGTTGGAAGAGACAACCTGTGCCGATGGCTGCGACGAGCAGGAAGATTTCCTGCCGTGCGCTGTGGAGTATGTTAGAAGCTGCTACGCGGGAGGTTCTGATAATACGCACACAGACGAATAATTGTCAAGCATGATCATGAGCCCGAAGCCAAGCGTCATTACAGTCAAGCCGAACCACATCACAAACCGGTAGTCGCCAGTCTTTGCGACCACCAGCCCGGAGACGATAGCGACCAGGGCCGAGCCAAGGGAGAAGGTCATCATCTTAACGCCGGAGAGGATAGCGCTAGCGCCCATGACCTGGAAGTACAGCGGGATGTAGTAGGACGCGCATAGGAATGACATGCCGTGCAGGAATGTCACGAGGAGAATGGCCGTCGTCGTCCGGGTCTTGAACAGCCGTGGAGGGATGATCGCACTGCGTTTCGTGTAGAGCTCGTTAATGCACGCGGCCAGGAAGAGCACGCCCCCGATGACGAGGAGGGAGATGGCCTGCGGCGTATTCCACGCGGTGCCACCGAAGGAGAAGCCCAGGAGGAGGCAGACGATGCTGCACATTATGAGGAAGAGGCCGATCCAGTCGAACGTCGCTGCGATCTCGCGTACGGTCTTCTTAGGCGTCGGGTTGAGGTGCAAGAAGAAGAACAAGAGGGCGGCCGCGAAGCCGCCTGTCGGGAGGTTGATGAAGAAGCACCAGCGCCATGTCACCCGGTCCGTGAACACCCCGCCGAGCAGGGGCCCGACGACAGAGGCAATGCCCCACGTCGCGCCGATGAACCCCGAATACTTTCCCCGCTCCTCCAGCGAGGTGATGTCGCTGATCGTGATCTGCACGAGCTGCATGATCCCTCCGCCGCCGATACCTTGCACGCCGCGGCATGCCGCGAGCCAGATGAAGTTCTGCGCTGCACCGCACATCGCTGAGCCGAAGAGGAAGGTGATGATGGAGAAGTAGAGGGTAGGCTTGCGGCCGATCAGGTCCTGCGCAGGGGTCAGTATATGTAATATACATGGGAGGAGCAGGGAGGGCGCATACAGCTAGCTTTCCATAGAGGGGCGCTACGCACGTCGCGGTCAGCAAGTAGGCCGTGCCGACCCACTCGTACTGGTCTGCGCCGCCGATCTCGGAGACGATGGTTGGAAGGGCAGTTGCGACTGTGTCAGGGGTCAATAAGGTGCATATATGCGCATTGCTTCGGGGCTACGCACCGATAGTCTGGTCCAGCGCGGCTAGGAACACGGAGAGCATCAGCCCTGGAAAGACGAGCATCATGTTACTGCAGTCATGGTCAGCAATGTGCATACATCGGGAATGGGAGATAGGCGCACTTGTGCGGGATCTCGTGCACCTCATTCGACTTCCAGTGGGCGCCAGGCGCGTTGGCGTCGACCGGTGGGTCGACAGCAGTGCGCTTCGACATGGCCTTCTCAAGGTCTGGTGGCTGGGCGCCTTCCGGCGTGGGGTCGGCATGCGAGTCGACGGGTGTGATGGAGGACGACATTGGCGTCGGGGTTGAGGTAGGAGCGGTCTGGGGTCGTAGGGTCGTCAGGTCGTTAACGTTATATAAGTGACAAATAGGTTAGGTGAGGGGAGTGGGCGTCAGTGGTGAGTCGTAAAAAGATGGCTCGATGTGTGCCGGGATGGCGTCAGCCGATGATGAGGTGTGGCAGCAGCGAAGCCCTGTTGCCTAATATATAGGATGGCCCGGTCCACCCTGCAGTTTGTAAGCCCGCCGCGATGCGCCGTGGCGGACGGCTCTGCCTGCGCGTACGCTGGAGGGGAGCGAGCAATTGATCACCCGATCGATCCTCGCCCGGGAACGCAGCCAGATCGTCTTCCGTTTGCTGTCGCTGTGGAACGACGCGCGCTCCGGCACCCGCGGAGAGGCAGCGGCGCGGAGGGCCTGAGCGGCGCATGCCGCCCCGCATCTCAGCTCGCCTCCGCAACCCCGAGCGACGAAAACCTGCTTCCGTATTGGCGGCACGTGCAGCGGGTCTATTTCTGGCCATTCAGTGCTGAATCAGCCGCCCAAAAGGGCTTGGGCCAGCCAGGACATTGGGATGCAGACTGATGCGTTTCGGCTCCCTCTGCGGACGGCTGGCACGAACCGTTCCTCTTGCCTTTCTCGCCATGATATCAGCCTCGTCCACGCAAATCCTTTGCATGGACGAACGGATGACTGCAACCGGGGCCATTTCATTCCCCTTCTTCAGATTAAACCGGCAACTTTGCCCCTGACCCTGGGCGCCCTGGCTGCGCAGCGATCCCGGGCCCTGAGATTATATAAGCGCTGACCGGCACTGTCCGGCGCGCGGAGGGCACTTGCCGCGCTATCCGGGGCGGCGTTGCTACGCATCTGCTTGGGCGCTCCGCTGCTCCGCTGCACAGTTCGTGCCGCTCGGACGAGTCATCCTCCGGCCGAATGTCGGCGGAGCCGCTGTCCTCGTTGACCGGGATGGCTCACTGTCGCTGTTGTGTTTGGGAAGATCGCATCAGCATCAATGTCGATCGCTAATGACTTGCGCCCAATTTCAAGATTGCCATCACCGGTTCCGCAAAGCACAGACCGGTCATATCGGACTCGCGTCACTGTCCCAATGACGACGCCTTCTGGGCTCGGCCTCTCTCGGGTGACTTGACATGATTTGTGACTCATCGGCTAAGTGGGGAGGACAGCGTCAACGTCAACTTCGTCTGCTACATCAGATGATCTAAGGAACGGCTTCATCCACAGGCCCACGGCGACGGCGAGGTGGAGATACCTCAATCGAAGTCGGGTCGTCGTCCGAACGGGGTCGCTTCTTGGGGGACTCGCGCTTGTTGGGGCGGTGCTGGCTGTAGGGGTTTTCGCCGGGGGATACGGGAGGTTCACGTGAAGTTGTCTGGCTTGCTGAGACGGGCGAGTGCTCGTTGCTGCGTCGGAGTCTATCGAGACACTCGCTAGAGGCTGCAATCGCTAAGCTGAGCTTTTCCACTGACAACTTCATTCGGGCTCTGGCGTCTTCGAAAGAAAGGTTCACAGGCTTGTCAAGGTCGTTCCGCTTGATTCGAGGTAGAGGAGTTCCAACGCTGGGTTTGCTGGGGAGACCATCTATAGCAGCCTTCCAAGAAACCAAGTCTCAGGAATCAGCTATGGATAAGGAAGAGTCTTTCATTACCCTTTGAACTTCCGGCCCTCCTTCTGCATGCTCCATAGAATGAGTCTCTCTTAACGACGCCGACGCTCCCTGTTGGATATCGACGCTGCCTCCGTCCCCCCGAATCGTTGGGAGAACTGCAAGCTGCGGTCAGTCCCACTCAACAAAGCTGACAGCACACATACTAGCAAGACCTGTCGGCAGGTGACTCTGTCCCACGTCCTTCACAGAGTCTGGAGGCTTGCTGGGCACCAGAGCCAATGGCTTGACATCCAAGTCGAATATCGGTTCGTCCTTGAGATACTCTATGTAGGCCTGTCCGGAAGTTAAGCGGCAGTATCGCCTCGGACTGAATATTACTAACTGAGCTGGGCTTCTTAAGTATCCCTAGTATCTACCGGTCAGCATGTGTCGCAGTGCTTTGTAGATGGAGGACTTACCCCACTGCGATAGCGGATAGAAGTCCTGGCTCGCAAACGCCTCTCTAAGGATGTCCGTGAACCAGGAGTGCTTCTCCTGCTCCAAGAACCGCTTGGCGTTGTCCAATACGGACAAGGCTTGGTCCAGGCGCGCATCGGATTTGACAATGGCGACGAGCGTAATTACGGGTGAGAAGCGTTGGTCCCATGCGTACGCCTCTAGGCGGCGCAAAACCGTCGCGTCGAACGCAGCAGCGTCGTCCAGTTCAGGTGGCGGGATAACCGGCGGGGTGTGCTTTATCCTTTCCAGCTGTGGTGAGCCATCATGTAGGTCGGCTGCAGGAGAACGTCGTCATCAGAGCGTGGTTATCATGCCGTTATCCCTATACTCACTCATCTTGGCGATAGTAAGAAGGCTCCGCCCCGGCTTGCAGATATACTCGAGGATGCTTTTTCGTTCCGGATCTTTCTCGATGAGAGAAGGCAGTTGTCGAGGTCGCGCAGCCACGGATCCACAGGCTCGCAAACGCTGGCAACCGCCACCACAGCGAAAAGAGGCAGCACCGTGTTGGCTGGGCAATACGACCGAAGGTACGACAGGATGCGCTCGGTGAGCTCGATCGCGTCTCGATCAATATCAGCTGATAAGTCAATGACAATGTCCATTTTGGTAGTCTGACGGGCAATGCTGGCTGCGGCCTCCAGCCTGAGAGAGGAAGAGGAAGGGGGAGCACTCTACGACGCGTCAAACGAGAATAGCTGTGCTGCGTTCGACGCTCATATTTTCCTTCTGGCGCGCTTGGAAACGCGCCCAGGTCCGCTCGTCACTCAGCACCGCATGTGTCTGTGGCGAGACACTCGCCACATATTATGCACTGACCAAGCGTCAAAGGTTTGCGGTTTATTTACATACACCTAATACCCAGCGTAGTTTCGTTCTCATCTCTCTCGTCGCCGTTCCATCGCTCTCCTCCGCCCCTTCCTACCACATTCACATCACTGATACTCAGGAATGGTGCAAGCCCTGTCCTCTACTGGTGCCGGAGCACTGGACGCCGACTCCGCGGATCACCTGTCTGAGCAAACCAAGTCTCCCGATGAGCTCGTCCAGTCGCTGCTGTCGAAATATCGGGCTGCCGATACATTCAAGCTGGTGCTGACACTCATTGCGGTCGTGAAGAGTTCCCCAGAGATGGATCAGTCTCTTCGGGATGTGGACAAAGCGGCAGAACATCTAGAACGCCAACCTTGGGTGGCTGGAATAGTAGAGGTCACCTTTCGATCCTAGCTTTCAGCTTGGAAGCAGTAAGTCTAAGGAAGCAATAGTCAATTGAAGAGATGCGTCCAAGAGCGACACGCACTTGCGTCCGCTTGTCCCAAAGCGCCTGCCACAGAACACTGGCCGATGCCGCGCGTCCGGCATCGACCACGTGTGTCAGCGCATAGACGAGGGCGCGTATTTTCGTCGTCTGTTTACTGGTGAGGGCCCGCGCCTCGTTTGACTCTTGTCTTTGCTCTTGCCTCCGCGCATCGACCCTTTTTGATGCTGCGCTCGACCTCCACTACGAACGCTGGCAGTGATTCCACAGCAGCTGACAATATGCTGCAGTTCTCTGCCGAGGAGCATGCACAGCTCGACGTGCTTGTTCTCGATCGACTCACGGGTTATGGATCGGCGCAGAGCTTCAATGCAGTTCTCACCCTTGTTGCGATCGTGAAGACATGCGATGCTCTGGAACCGTCCCTCGGCGATCCGGATGAAGCTAGAAAAATGGTCCACCACAACCCATGGTTTGTTCAAGAGCTAGAGGCGGCGTTTGTTGAGAAATCATACAAAGTGATTCGCGACCGTCGTAAGTATTGATCAGTTACACCCTGCTGAGCAATTTGCTGAATCTTCACTTATGTAGCGATTTTGCATCGACCGGTATAGCAATACATTCCTCTTTCCGCAATGAACTCTGAAGCTCTACAATCTATAGGCACTGAAGATCGAGGCGTTACAGGAGAGCGATAACGTCGAGAAGCTCCGGATTGGACCCACATCGGGCGACGTCGCGAACCACCTGCAATTTGAGGGGCAGGACTCTGAAGACAGCGGAGTAGTGCCAACTGTTGAGGTAATGGTCTCTCCATACCCATGTGTTTTACGTATCTAAGGAACATTGAGTGGTTCCATAATCCCAGCTGCGATGCGTGCCAGATCTTGGAGATTGGACACTGTGAGCGTATTGCAGGGACAGAAACCTGTGCCTATTGTACCGGCTGGGACCGCCCGTGCACATATGGTGCTAGTGTCCCGCGCGGCGTGCCTCCGGACCTATGGTCGCAGCTCCGTGTTCTCTTCAAACGTTGGATGGAATGGGAGGGCGGACGAGATCTCACCGCCAAACTTGATCCTATACTGAAGGAACTCCCGGAATATATGGCGGTCTGCCAATATATCTACGAGCTCAACAAGAAGGAAAATCCCGAGACATCGCGTGTCTACCAGGCTTTGAAGAAGAATGTGGGTGGTGACCTTATGTTCGCCTGGATGGTGGATCGAATGAGGTACGCCAGTTAGCATCAATGCATTGGGCTTGTCTGTTCTAATCTCATGTCCTAGGAGGGAGGGTACACTCGAGAGGCTTGAACGACAAAAGAAGGGCCGCAGCTCTTCCAGGAAGCGGAAGAGACTATGAGCATGAGCTAGCGCACCATGGCTTGCATAAGCCATTAGTCTTCTAGTGGGACATTAAGCACCGAGGATCTACATTTCTTCTATAGCACAGCAAGTACTCGGTGAGAGAGGTATAGCCTCGACAACTACAAATATGAGCCACAAACGGGAGACCACTTATCCTGAGTTGGTATAAAGGCATTGATGAGAGTTCACTAGTCGACTTACGACGCATGGAGCAGCAGACACGTTCAATCCGATCTTCACCCTTCTTTCGGTGAGCAGATCTGTCCTCAGCTGGATCAGGAACTTGGAGACGTGGACAACGCGGCTAGTTTTCTGCAGAGCAGCTCCTGGGTTGCCTCGTTCATGAAGCTTGCCTTCAAGGAGAAGACGCACCAATTTGTTTGAGGCGTATGCCATGCCCTCTTCTCATATCCTTCAAGCATCACTAACTGAGTCCGCCCTGCCCCAGCCATCCTTGTGGCCCAGGTAACTAGTCCCCCACTGATACCTCTGATGATCACGACTGAGCTGTCAGTTCCAGCCTATAAAAATTGAAGAGCTTGAAGCAGAAGAGTTGATGAAGCCTGCGCCAAGTCCCGCTTCCACCGACAACACAAATAGTACGGAAAGGAGCGATAGTCTCTCTGAGACAGTCGAGGAACCAAATGCGCAGGTATACCTGAGTATCTGTAACCGAAGTTACCTAACTCCTTCGCTAAGAGAGATTGTAGATCGCCACGGCTTGGGATGAGTGCTGGGCCGGCGTAACGCCGTGCACGATTCGTGACGGGATGGATAAGTGTAAAGCTTTCACTCAGTGGGGCAGGATTTTCACCCGCTATACCGACCAATGTCCACGGGGTGTTCCACTTGATCTCTACCAGGCTCTTGGTGCCCTCCTCAAAAGTGGATGGAAAGGGGCGAAGAGGGAGACCTGACATCAAAGAGGGGAACTGGAATTGAAGAAACACCCAGAACATGCCACCGTCTGTCGACGGCTTTGCCATATGGACGAGGCGGAAGACCCAGAGCACTCCACCATATATGTGAATTTGAGGTCCGCGGGACGCTTTGGTCAAAGGTGGATGTTGAATGGCCTGTGAGCCGACTGAGCTATGCTAGAAACCGCCGATGTGAGCGCTTGGAAGCAGATTTGCTTAGGGATAATGGCACACTTAAAGTTGTTTCCCCGCGATGAAGATGATGAAAGCGATGAAGACTACCGTGAAGACTATGAGTTGGATGAGTATGACGAACATGACGCAAGGGAAGCTGCTGATGTTGACGTTGATGTGAGCTGAGGCAGCAGGTGTGTTACCAGTACCTATACTCACAGCCTCACCAGGACTAGGACTGGGAGCCGTGTAGACACTACTGGACAAACCAACTCCAGACAGATGTATTCACAACTAGTTTCGCAACCATTCAGATACCGACTTAATCAGACACATGTTTACAAATGAGTCAAAGAACAAACATCAGCCTCCACACCCCCGGCTTTCCACCCTACTGCCCCTCCCAGTCCACCTTCACCCCGTCCTCCTGCGCAGCCCTCTTAATCTCCGCAAGATTAGGGATGGCATCGGTCCTGGACCGAACTGTGAGAACTGCTGGTTCACGGTTCTGGTTTGGGTCTGTAGACCAGACCGCTGGAGGACCTAGACCGGCACTTGCATGAATGGGTGAACTGTTCTGGACCGGTCTCGAACTGGTTCAGGTACTGTATAGAGTGGAGGGTGTATGCTCCCGGTGTCCGCAGTAATCCCGAGGTTAGTGATTGTGCCAATCAAATCTGCAATCTGCACGTGAAGCTAATTAGTTGTAAACAGACAGAGATACACATAACCAGCCTAGAGTCTATCTTGAGGAGCGCAACAGCAAAGCAGCCTTTCCCATGAGTGTCATATCTCTCGATGAATCGGAGGCTTTTCCGCCTAGCTCTCCTCCGCTCAGTCCTGTCCCTGAGGACTTCAGTGATGGTATGTTGTCCTATCCATTTGGTCTACGCCTACCTGATTCATGCATAGAGATCAGCTTCTTAGGAGAGGGCAACAGTCCGTCCAGTGATGTTACAAATGCAAGCAAGAGAACTGCAGTTGTAGCAGAGCTCAGTGATGATTCCGACGTGGAGATCCAGGAGGTGAAGAGACCTCGGTTTGGTCGTCAGCTGGCTGCCATCCATCTATACTTCACGGAACCCAAGGGAGTGGAGTGATTGAGATGGTGCAAGGCATGCGAGTGCGCCCTACTCATTCACTCACTCTGAGCTAGTCTGATATGATTGCAGGTCTGCACGAGAGAAGGACTCAAAGCTCCCTGAAGCTATGGGGCGGTTTAGTCCTTCCTCCGGCAACTCCACACTGCGCAATCACCTGTATCGCTTCCATAAAGGCCTATGGAAGAAGTACCAACTGCTCAAGGCCGCTAAGGACACCAAGTCCTCTCCTTCCCCAACACAGACAAGCCTCGATACCCACGTTCACTCCATTGAGCGCTACAGTGCCAGTCGCCTTCAGCAGTCATGTCTTCAGCTCATTGCTGCGCTTGACCTACCCTTCACCACTCTCGATCGACCCGAGTTCAGAGAGATGGTGCGACTCCTTCGCCCTGATGCTGCAATGCATGATCTTCCTGGCCGGAGGTCACTGGCAGACCTTGCACTACACGAGCTCACCAATGAGAAGGAACGTATCCGAGCTCGCCTCCATTCTACCAAGGGACGGAAGAGTATCACAATTGATGCTTGGAGCGACTCGTCCATGCGATCCTACATCTGTGCCAAAGCACATTATGTTGTCTGCTCCGATAGCAAGTGGACACTTGAGCAAGATCTTATTGGCTTTCGTATGCTGCATGGCTCGCACACCGGCAAGAATCTGGCCAATGTCGTGTTCAGCTTCTTTGAGGAGATGAATATCGTCCAAGAAATTGGTTGGATTACTACCGATAATGCATCCAACAATGATACTATGCTGCACCACCTCGAAGCTCTCCTGCATGACCACGGTGTCCCAGAAACTGCCTTTGATCACAAGTCCAATCACATACGCTGCATGGCACACATCTATAACCTTGCTGTTATGGATATGTTAAAGATCCTTGTCCGCAAGCCTGCATATGACAATGAAGCATTGGCTGCAGAGGCACAGCTTACTGCTGAGGATCTTCGTGACCCGGTGCTCTCGCTTCGGGGTCTGATTGTTGCAGTATGTTACCCAAGTCAAAGCTTTTAGCCGTGCTAACACCCTGTGTAGCTTCGCTCTTCCTCTGCATGTCGTGAAGCATTCCAAGCAGTTCAAGCTCTGCGTCAAAATCTTGCCCCTGCAGCAGACGGCACGCTCAGTGGTGGACTAGAGCTGACACCCGGTGGTCTAGCACCTATGCTATGCTCACTCGTGCCCTGCAACTGCGGACTGCCCTGGACTCTGTGATGCTCCTGCCAGAGCATGAAGCCAAGCTGGGGCGGTTCCGCCTCTCTGCAACCGGCTGGACTCGCATCGAGCAGATCACGAATATACTCCGTGTTGCCCATAAAGGACAACAGCTCTTATCTGCCAATAGTCACCCTACACTCTACATGGCTATTCCGGCTCTCGAGTCCCCCATGGGTGCATGGGAGAAGATGCAGAACCAGCAATATGCAAATGACCCGGTCATGCGAAAGGTCCTTGATGCCGGGCTGAAGAAGATGAGCGACTATTATCTCAAGATGGAGAAGAGCAATGCATATGCCATTGCTATGATCCTTACGCCCTATGTAAAGACGAAATATCTTGAAACGTGGTGGGACCAGAAGTCGAAGAGCAATCCAACAAAGACACTCATCCAGCAGGCAACCACTGCCTTCATCACGACCTTCAAACGCCAGTATCAATCCGCTCCTTTTGAACCAATAGACATGCCGGTCCACGAGGATGCAGATCTCTGGGGTGATACCTGGGCAACGCCAGCCACTGCGACACCTGAATTCCTTCGGTATTTGAAGGAAGAGCCAACACTGCACCCTTCTGCTGGCGGACCAGATGCACTCACATATTGGCATTCCCACCGCTCAACCTTCCCAGATCTATCCCAGATGGCGTTGGATTACCTTGCAATCCAAGGCTCCGCAACTGCTGTGGAACATGTCTGGAGCAGTGCATCAAACACTGATACACGCAATCGGAATCGGCTGTCTCCTGCACGGTTTGAGGCCTTGCAATTTCTCAAAGCTGGCTATTGAAAGGAGCGAAGAACAGGTGCAACAAATGAAGAGATGAGGGCACAGCAGGCAGCGAGACGGAAAGCATTTGAGGCGGTGATGTGGCAGGAAGATCTTGATGATGATGTTGAGTTAGTCCTGTCCGCCCTGTAATCATGGTTAGAACTGGTTCAGAACGGTTCAGAACCAGTCCCAGACTGGAACTGAACTGTGAAGGGACTGAAACCGCACATACTCTGAAATGCAGAACGGTTTGGAACCCGAACTGGACTGAACCGGACCAATGCCATCCCTACGCAAGATTCAGCTTCGTCATCCCATGCAGAGCCTTCATAGCCCGGTAACTCGCGAACACCAGCTTATCCAACCCCTTCGGGACAACCTGCCAGTGCAGCCCGAACTTATCCTTCAACCACCCGCGCGCGATCTCCTCCCCCCCATCCCCACTCAACTTTTCCCAGAGCTCATCAAGCTCGGTCTGGGTGGAGCAGGTGTAGAGTAGCGATACAGCCCCGGAAATTCGTTGCCCGGGCCCGCCGTTGAAGAGGATTAGTTAATGGCCGCCTAAGGAGAGCGTCACGGACACGGTGTTCTCGGACAGCTTCCGGCAGGCAGGGATGGTGGAGGTGTAGAATGCCGCTGCGGCAAAGGTGTTGCTGTCGTGCAGCCAAAGGCAGGTGGAGACTTTGGTTTGCTGGGTGCCGGGGTCAGAGTGAGACATATTGTGTTGTTGCAAACAAAGGGGACCTCCGCGGCGCCAAGGGCCTGCATGCGAAAGGCGATGATGTGGCGTTTTGTCAAAATAAGGGAACATACTTGCGTCCGCCTCAATGTCGTGAAATGCACCCGGTTTCTGTCATTATGTCGTCTGGGTTTCTCGTAAGTTGCCTCCACTCTTCACCTCTTTCGTCCTTCTCTAAGACGTGTTCCATCATCCTCCTTGGACGTTCTCTCATCACCTGTCACATATCGTCTCTGGAACATCGTTGTATCATGTTGGCTCTTCCACCCACTGGGACCCTTGTGGTCGCTACTACGGGTCGCCTGCAGAACGGCACCGGACGCTGGATGCGCTCGTTCAGCTGCGACTTACCAGCTACAAGGCGGCAGATACGTTCAATGACATTTTCACCCTTCTTGCGGTGGTGAGAACGTGTCCTCAGCTGGATCAGGCCCTTGGCAAGAAATATCATCTAGAATGCCCTGCCCTTTGCCTCCGTCGTCTAGAAGGCTCTCAGGGCCGGATTAATCCACAACACCCTTCTGCGAACGCGCAGATATCCACTTTAATCGCCTCTATTTGTGTCCAAAAACATTGCAATCTATTTTGTTCTGTATACATAACGTGTTCACAAAGGTCAGCTGAGATTCCAGACTGTGCAGTGCCCAAAATGACCCTGGAGCCTCTGAGGAGCAAGACTGCACTATCTCCAGCAATATTTACTGTGCATGTCTTGTTTTGCTGCAGATTCCATTCCAGGGACAAATAATTGAGCTCAAACAAAGTCTTTTACTATTGGTCAGAATGCTGATTCATGGAAACAAAGGGCTTGAAGTGGATATCTCCAAGTTTGGAGAAGGGCATTGTGGAGTAGTCCAATTCTGAGGGCAATCTAGATGATAACTCCACAAAAAGACCCTGAAACAGCATCTGTAAAAACTGCAGGACCCTGATAGCAGGGGTCCCTATGAGTGCTATAGATGCTATGGATAACTTTTTCAAGCACAATTTTGCCGTCTACAATGGTCCCTCTTTCTCCAAACATGTTCAGACATGTAGCCAACATGTGTTTGGCACTTCTTCTGCATAAATAATATAAAACTGGGAGTTTGTCACAGTGCACAAAGTACAGGACACAATGCTATATAAAGGCAGGATTGCAATGGGTGCTAGGACCCCTATATAGGCTACATAGCCACAATAGACAAGGTTTTTTTTACTGATGAGTCACCCACATCACTAAAAAGTGTTGGGCCCTGGTAACAGGGGTCCCTACCGCAGCTATCGGTGCTACGGAAATTCTGGCCCGGCACTTTCTTCTGAAGTGGAGTGCTCCAATTTTCTTGCAACTTAGATCTCTGGCTGTCTGTAGGTACAAGCTGTCCATATGGTTCTGAATGACTGAAAGTTGACTCATGTGGGAGCCATGACAGGTATGTGTGGTTGCGCTATGTAGCATGGGACTTGGCAATGGGTGCTAGGACCCCTATAGCTGCTACATAGCCACAGATAGCCATGTCGGTTTTGAGTGATGCATGCGGGGAAGGAGGAGTCATACAGCAGCTGCGGCGTGGTGCAGGGGGGAGGAGCGGGTTCTGAAATCTTTTGGTTTCGGTGACTGGATCATTCCCGGTTGTTTGGGACAACTCTAAGAGAAGGACTTGGTTGCGATGAAGGGGGCTGCCCTATAAGGCAAGACGAGCACAAGGGTCAAAGACACACTACAGTAGACAGCACAAATCTCCGGCCAGCTTCACTCAAAGATAAGCACCTCAACATCAATTTCCCGTCTCGAGTTGCCGAGATAAGCGCTCTTTAGTACCGGCAAAAGCGTCGAGCGCTGGGGGACAGCTCACCGGCCTCGGGGGAGGGAACCCGGTCCGAAACGGTCCGTTTGGGAATTGACCCGGCTCAATGCCCAGGGTTGGGGCCGTTATCTTGCTCTGGGCGGTGCATCTAGCAGACCATCAACGTGTCCGACAATGGCACGTACTGTGGCCTTTTCTCAGTCGTTGTCGTTGAAACCAGCATAGATGTGTCCTAGCGACCGTCGTCTAGCTGCTGTGCACAAAGGGGGCCTCCGGTCGTGTCGGGCGCCAAGGACCTGCAAGCGCAAGGCGATGACGTAGCGTTTTGGCCCATCGTTCAGGGTTCATCGCAACTCGCGACGCGCGCGATTGGCTCGCCTCCCCCCTTTTGTTCATTTATTTTCGCAGGAGAGAGCATAGCCACCGGGTCGCTTGGGACAAGGCAGGGGTGCGGGTGAGGGGACACGACATACAGCCGCACAAGTACGACGAGCTGCTGAAAGATTGACAGCGAGCAGGCCAGCATCCTCCCTTCTTGCATTATAACACCTTCGCGCACCACAACTCGACCTCGACTTTGCTTCTTCTCGCACTTGGCGACCCCACAGCCAGTCCCGCACGGATCTACAGCCAAACAAGCGCGCATATACCTGCCTCGTCGACCCCTCTCCTCGTCCTTCTATCCCGTCTTTCGCCCTCCCGCCCATGGCCTCCGTCCAAGCCCAACCGCGCCTCTCCCACTCTCCGCCCTCACAAGCCCCACTCATCCCCTCCCCGCCACTCGCCTCCACCTCCCAACCCACCTCCGCGCCCGCACTCGCCCAACAGGTTCAAGAGCTGCAGAAGGCGCCTGTCGCTCAGACGCTGTGGAACGACGCGAAGCGCCGACAGGAGCTCATCGTCTACTTTGCTGCAGGCGGGTGTGCGGGCGCCGCCAGCCGGACGGTGGTCAGCCCTCTAGAGCGGCTGAAGATTCTCCAGTACGCCTCTCCTCCTTCCGCCGGCGTAGTATATGCGCTCATATTGCGATTAGGCAAGTCCAACCGCGCCAGGCTGGGCGAGCAGTCGCGTACAGCGGCGTATGGGCAGGGCTCGTCAAGATGTGGCGGGAAGAGGGCTTCCGCGGGTTCATGCGCGGCAACGGGGTCAACTGCGTCCGCATCGTCCCCTACAGCGCTGTGCAGTTCACTTCGTATGAGCAGCTGAAGAAGGTGTGTTCTCTATCGTCTCCATTTTCCCAGCCACATATATGGACGGGATCCTAATAAATCCCTCGTACAGTGGTTCTCCTCCAACGGGCAAAAGAAGCTCGACACGCCCACGCGCCTATGCGCCGGCGCGCTCGCCGGCATCTGCTCCGTCGTAACCACCTACCCGCTCGACCTCGTCCGCTCCCGTCTCTCCATCGCCTCCGCCTCCCTCTCCACCTCCTTCAACCCCGATGGCAGCGCGAAGAAGATCCCGGGGATATGGGGTATGACGGCCAAGGTGTATGCTGAGGAGGGGGGTGTCAGGGGCCTGTACAAGGGGATTGTGCCCACTGCTGTGGGCGTGGCGCCGTATGTAGGGATCAACTTTGCGGCGTATGAGCTGCTGCGTGGGAGTGCGTCCCATCCCATGCCTTTATCCTGGGTACATGACCTGACAACGTGTATGCGTGCAGTTATCACCCCGCCAGACAAGCAAACCACCCTCCGCAAGCTCCTCTGCGGCGCCCTAGCCGGCACCATCTCCCAGACATGCACCTACCCGCTTGACGTACTCCGCCGGAAGATGCAGGTGAACGGGATGAAGGACCCTGTGCTGGGCGTGCGGTACAGCTCCGCGACCGGCGCAGTCATTACTATCCTGAAGACGGAGGGGATCCAGGGCATGTACAGGGGGCTGTGGCCGAATCTGCGTGCGTTCTCTTTATTTAACCTGCTGTGGGTTATTCTGATTGAGTGTATACATATTATGCGATGAAGTCAAGGTCGCTCCGAGTATCGCCACCTCGTTCTTCGTGTACGAGAGCGTGAAGGAGTTCCTGGGGCAGAAGAGCACCTTCAACTGAGCTCCGCCGGTCGCACTTACATCTCCGCATCCCCAGCACCGCGCGGGGCGTGCAAAGCATGGCACAGCAGCTTACAGGTGGAAGGAGAGCTCGGGATACGGATCAGAAGCATTATACAGGTACTGTACGCAATCGACACACTAGATCACACCACCTTCGTCCTCGTCCTCGTCCTCGTCCTCCCCTTACACTCCGTCGCCTTCCTGCAACCCTCCGTCTTTCACATTCCACCTTATCATCCATGGCTCTCTTGGCGCCAAGCATTCATCCTCCTTCTACCCGAGCGAGCCGGGCAGGGTCGCGTTTGGGCAAGCGATGAGGACCCTACCGCTGTAGGGCCAAGACGACGGCTACTGTACAACCATAATTACAATCATAACAAGCTCTGCACTCTGTCTGATCTAACCAAAACAAGGCGTGGCCTGCGTGAGAATGGGCTTTCGATGCCGGCTTCGAGGCACGCTTCCCGTGACTCACTTGCAGGCGTTGAGTAGGGTCCTCGGTGCTTCGGCTGCTCGGCAGCCTCCGACGCCCAAACTTCCGAACTGATGTTCCTCCGACCGGCTTCCTCTGTACTCCATTTCACATCTCCAGCTCGCTTCCTCACCCTATCAGCCAAGAGTTTACGTCTTCAAGATGACCGCTGCCTCCTCATCCAGCGTGACCGTGACCGCCGAGCACATCGTCCATGCGGCGCATCCGTCATCCTGGCAATCCCTCCCCTCCCCTTTCCCGCTCGGCCCGATGGACCATTACGTCACGATCTCAATCCCCGTGCAAGTCGTCTTCGTCTACCGCCGTCCTTCCTCCTCCTCCTCTGAGGAACTCATCCCAGTCGCGTGGCTGAAACGCGCTCTAGAAAGGCTGCTGGACTACTACCCGCATCTGACTGGCCGGCTGGAAGTCCACCCGACCACCGGCGAGCGCTCAATTACGCGACTTGGCTCCGGGATGGGGCTATATGAGGCAGTCTGCTCCGACCCGCTGGACGCGTTCGTCTCCTCCGCCCTACCCAGTGGGATCTCCCTTCAGCAACTGCCCGGCTCCGGGAACGCACTTCTAGCGCCGTTCAACCCGGCCTTTCAAGCCGTATGCAATGACCCGCTGTTCGCAGTGCAGCACACGCGCTTCGCGTGCGGCGGCGTGTCGCTGGGAGTGCGCGTGCTACATACTATCGCGGATGCGGACGGGTTCTTCCAGCTTGTGCGCGACTTGGCCGAAATCTACCGTGGGCTGCTGGAGGCGGAGAAGACTGGCAACCCAACTTCGGCAGTACCAGTGCTGGCGCAAATGCCGCATTTCAAGCCCTACATGTCGGAACTCATGGGAGGAAATATGACAACAGAAGAACAGCAGACCGCGCTGGCCTACAAGCCGTCGCTGTTTCACATAGAGGAGGATGGGAAGACGGCTTCGGAGGGACAAGCGATGCCGGAAACCATGGCCGAGATCGGCGATAAGGTCACGATGGCACCCGAGGCTCCCACAACGGGACATTTCCTGCGCTACACCGGGAACGAACTGCAAGACCTCAAAGACCGAGCGACAGATCCCAGCGGAAAAGGTTGGGTCTCGACGTTCGAAGCTCTCTCGGCACATTTCTACCAATGCGTGCATCGCGCCCGCGTGGAGCTGCGGGCCAAGGACCCGAGCTTCGGCGATATCTCACCCACTGATTTTCTCACCTCTGTCAACCTCCGCACTGCCCTGGGGCCCGATCTCCCTCCGCGTTACTTCCCGCAGGCCGTGTTCGCCCCGTGGGTGTTCATCCCTCCCGAGATTCTCGCTGACGGCCCGCTATGGAAAGTCGCCAAGTACGCCCACGATATGATGCGCGGCCCTGCTGCAGGCTCGCGCGACAGTATCAATGGAACATTACGATGGATTGCCGCGCAGCCGAACAAGTCCAAGATCCAGTCCGGTTTCCGCTTTGGTAGTGGGTCGTTCATGATCAGCCAATGGAGCAAGACAGACATGTATTCTGGTGCGACGTTCGACACTCGTCCCATCCTGGTCTCACCACCGTTCACCGCGATTTCGCTGGTTGATGCGCTGCTGTACACCTTGCCGACGGAAGATCAAGGTACTCCGAACGATACGGGGGACATAGACGTAGCTGTAGCGCTAAGCGCTCCCCTCTGGCAGTTTCTGGTGCAGGATGGGCGTTACATGGGCGGGAGAATAATAGACTGATCACCTGCGTCGTGTTCCAGATGGTGATTTATATCGCACAATAGGATTATTGTGTTCACAATGACTGCTGCGAAGAACGCTCCTTGACAAGGAAGTAACAGACAACCAAATTAACTGCACATGTGGGGGACTGGCATCGTCTTCAGAGAGGACGCGGATGCAAGACAAAAAAGGCGCAATACCCACTGGAGGCAAGAAGTCCTTTTTGCTCCGGAGTACGTGCTTGCGTTTTGTTTCGGCTGCCAAGGGACTGGCATGGGTAGGACAATGACGTTGGCGAGGTGCTTGGGTGATGCACGTGTTCGTTTCTGGTCAAGGCACTTATATCTGATGGAGTACTTCGCGCAAGTCTGGTGAACACAACAATTGTATTGCCTGATGTATAGCGCCATCCATGATGATCATACCAACGCACGTATCTAAGGTTTCGCCTTCGTCTCCAACAAAACAACTCACAGCTTCGGCTTGACGAACTGCGATTCGGTGACGCCCTCGCCCATGGCCGCGGTGCTAGAGAAGCCACCGCTGACCATGCGGAGGATCTCGTCGACGAACTCGGCGCCGCTCCATTTCTGATGCGTGAGGACATCGACGCCCGCCTCGCCCTCTGGCTCTTGGACCATCTCCACGTAAGCCTTCATGCCTTCCTTGGCGAACTGCTTGGCGAACACGTCGGTCGAGAGGGCGGTCAAGTGCAGGCCGGCGAGGGTGATGAACTGCCATACGAAGCCGAGGCTGCCAAGGCGCCAGATGAAGGAGCGCTCTTCGTCCTTGGACATGCCGGCAGCTGAAAGCAATATTAACGCTCATACCTCGAGCGCGACTAAACAAGGACTCACCCTTCCAGTTGAACGACGGGCTGAGGTTGTACGCGAGCCACTGGCCCGGGTGCACCTTATGCACACCTGCTGCGAACTCCTTTGCCTACGAGGATGGTCAATAGCCGGTCCTCCCCACAAGATGGAAACTGCTCACCTGCTCGTAGATCGGCTTCTTGCTCTCCATCCAGATGAGATCACAGTACGGCGCGTACGCGACAGCCCTGTTCACGGCACACTGCGTGCTGCCGACATAGCGATAGTACCCCTCCCTCGTTCGGGGGGAGTCCCAGTCCCAGAACGGCGCCGGGTTGGGCGCGAGCAGCTGAGCCGCATGCTTCCTCGCCTCTCGGTTGCTGGCGTGCGGAGTGCTGGTGTACTCGGTGATCTTCTGCTGCGCGCTCGCGCCGTGCGTGTGCTTGAGCGCAGCGAGGACGGCCTCGTCGTACGTGCAAAGTTTGGCCTGCTTCGTCCAATCACGCTCGACAGCCTCGAGATCCGCGCCCTGCTGCGCCGCGGCGCGCATGACGTCCACGAGCGGGTCGAGCGACGCGTTCGTACTGCCGATCAGGAACCCGTGGTCGCGCGGGTCGATGGTGGATGTGATGAGCGTCGCAGCCTCCGAGTCGGTGCGCGCGACGATGAGCGTGTTGGTGCCCATGATGTCGCACTGGGCGCGCATGGCGACGAGGCGGGAGATGTGCTCGGAGATGGGGACGAGCACCTTGCCGGCCATGTGTCCGCACTACGCAATGGTCAGCATATACCCATCTTGAACAGCACTATTCGCACCTTCTTGGTCCCTGGCGCCTGATCCTCAACGTGGATGCCCGCCGCCCCGCGCTCCACGAACATCTTGGTAAGCTTCATGATGGCCGTCAATCCCCCATGTCCCGTATCTGCATCCGCCACAATGGGGCGGAAGAAGTCGATGGGCGCGGGGAGCTGGCCGCGCTTCTCGACGGGCAGAGCAAGGCGCTCTTCGGCCTGCTTGCGGTCGTGGAACACCTGGGCGAAGAAGAGCTCCTCGACCTTGTTGGGGACGGTGTCCATCGGGTAGTCGGCCAGGTCGGGCGAGGGCTCGTTCGACGTCGAGGCGGTCGAGGAGCATTGCCATCCCGAGACGTAGACAGTGTCGAGGTACTTGGCCATCTGCGTCAGCTGGACGGTGTTGAGCGCGCCGAAGGTGATGCTGGGCGTTTTGTTCTGCAGCATATAGGTCAGCATAAGTCCGGCTTCGTACGCGCCACCAACGGCTCGCAAGAGCGTGAAGTGAATAGGGGAGGGAGACGTACTTTAGCATGCTCGGTGAGGACGCCAAACAGCTTCTGGGCCATCTGGTCGCTCGGGTACGTCTGCCTGAGCGTCCCGCGCTTGCGCACGATGTCCTCGGGTGTGTACAGCCGCGTCGTGCGGGCGAAGCGGGGGGAGGCCCACCAGCGCTTGACGGCGGCGACGTCAGCCTGGAATGCGGCCTCTTCTGCTTGGAGGGACTGGGAAGGCATGATGCTGGTCGGTGGTCGGTGGCCGAGGTTGACGTTGAGGTTGAGCTGGGAGTGGAAGTGGCGGATGGAGGAAGCGGGGTAGGGAGGGCCGGGAGGTAGGGAAGACTTGCGTGCTCAAGAGGGGTATATTAGTGCTCCTGGCTCGGCGCAGACCGGAGCATGGCCAGCTCGCTGCACGCCCCCGGCCGAAAGGAGCGAGGGGCGCGGGTAGTCTGGGCGCACATCCCAACTCAGCTAGCGGATCCCGGGGGAGGGCGAGGTCTGAGAAGCTCGGGCGAGGGGGACGTGACGCTGTGACAGCTCCGTGGCCGGGGGCAGGATGCGCGCGAGGACCGGGCGGCGCGGCGGCGGGTGAGTAGGTGTCAGGATCACGTAGACATGACGCCGGCCGCGGGCGGGACCCTTGCGCGCCTCTCTCCGCGAAGCCTGGGGCAATTTCATTCCCATCTTTTCACGTGCCAAGCGGGCCCATGGCTTTTCACATGACCTGCCCAGACGCGCGACGTGGGGGAGCACGGGTACGATCCTGCCCTTCCTGCCCGCCGATCATCGTGCAGGAGTGATCGGCGTGGCCTTGAATCCTCTCGAGCAGCCCCGCGAGCTGTCACGTCCCTCCTGCCGGGGCCTGCTGACCCCTCAACAGCTGACTCGACTGCGTCTACGAGGATCGCGCGCGTCGCTCCGGCTTGTCTGGCTCCCGCACGCGAAAAGATCGCCGATATCCGGCTATTGTCTACTCCCCTGCTCGTCCTCTCCTCCTCGCTGGTGCTCGCGGCGTTCAGCAATGGGCATTGTATGTATGCCAATTGATATGCTCGGTCCCCCTCAGCCGGCTCTGCCCGCTCAACAATGCCCGCCCGGCCCTTCAGGAACGCGTCGATCAGCTCGATCACCCTCCCGCCGGGCCTTGGCGCACCCCTGCGCACCGTCGAGGACAGCGAGGTTCCGACATCGCCCGGCTACTTCCCTGCGCCAAACAAGCTCTCACGGAGGGGCATGTGATTCCCCCGCTTCCGGGACCCTATGTGGCACCGCGCCCCGGGCAGCGTGCACCTGCACAGGCTCAGGCTGCAAGACATCGTCTCCCGTTTGTGCACCTTCTCTGGCCTGCGGTGATATGTACTTCTCTCCTGTATCTCTCACAACTGGCTGGATGGGAAAGAGTGTGACGTGACGGGTCTGAGGCAGGCGATCGCCTCCCGCCCCTTCCCCCGACCGCAAAGGACACGGGGATACCCGGGCGGTCGCCCCCTGCAGCTTCCCCAGCTGCCCAGCTAGCCGGTTTCACGCGGCCAAGGCGAACGCGACTCAGGAGTGTCACGTCGAGTCGAGTTGTGCACCACCAGGAGAGGAGAGAGCGGGTATATGACGTCGGGAGCGAGTCGGGCGCGTGCGCCTCCCCCGTCCCGTCCCCGCCTCAGCCCCGCCGACCCCCTCTCCTCCCCCACGCCTGCATCCCCCGACCCCGACCCCGACCGCTCAGCCAAACTCAGTTATTACCCCGCACCACCGGCCTGCTCCGCGTCCCCATTTCCCCCTGCTTGCCCTGCCCTCCTCCCTCTCTTCCCTTCTTTCGCCTCTCCGCGCCCTTCTTCGCCGGACCCGCTCACGCCCACTCTGGCACCAGCGCTCGACTTCCGAATAGCAGCTCCTCTCCCTCTCCCTTCACAGCGGCAACATGGGCAAGACCGGTGACGGCCCCAGCGCTGGCAATGGCAGGCCCAAGACGACCGCGAGCTTCGGCACCCACCTGATCGGTACGTTCTCCCTCACAGCCCAGTACTTGACCCAGCTGACGCGAGGCACAGCGGGCGGGACGGCCGGCATGATGGAAGCCCTGACGTGCCATCCCCTTGACACGATCAAAGTGCGGATGCAGCTCTCGCGCCGTGCGCGCCGACCTGGTGTTCGCCCTCCCTCCCTCCCCCCTCCCTCCGTCCAGCACTTACCTCACACGTAGGAACGCCCCCGCTCCTTCTTCCGCGTCGGGCGGGATATCGTCGCGCGCGAAACCCCGCTAGGCCTGTACAAAGGCCTCGGCGCAGTGCTCGTCGGCATCGTCCCGAAGATGGCGATCCGCTTCTCCTCGTTCGAGCAGTACAAGCAGCTGCTCTCCAAGCCTTTCCCATCTCCCTCCCACCCGGGGCTTCCCTCCCCAACCGGGGTGTTCCTGAGCGGGCTGGCAGCAGGTGCGACAGAGGCAGTGCTCGTGGTCACCCCGATGGAGGTCGTCAAGATCCGCCTGCAGGCGCAGGTGCACTCCCTCAGCGACCCGCTGGAGATCCCCAAGTACCGGAATGCAGCCCATGCGGCGTACACGATCGTCCGCGAGGAGGGCATCGGCGCCATGTACCGCGGCATCGTGCTCACCGCTGCGCGGCAGGCGAGCAACCAGGCTGGTACGTCCTCCCCACCCCAATACCATACCAATACGCAGGCTAACGCGCGCACATAGTGTCATTCACCGCGTACACATACATCAAGCAGCTCGTCTCGGGCCTGCAGCCTGAGCGCACCTCCCTCCCGACCTGGCAGCACATGTGCATCGGCCTCGTCTCCGGCGCCTGTGGCCCGCTCTCCAACGCCCCAATCGACACCATCAAGACGCGTCTGCAGCGGGGGGATCCGAGCATCACCGGCCCGGGGGCGGGGGACGTCGTGGGCCAGGCGGTCAAGCCGAGCGGCGCGACGAGCGGGTGGAGGAAGGCGGTCGATATCGCCGCGGAGATGTTTAGGAAGGAGGGCTTCCCCGCGTTCTACAAGGGCATCACGCCCAGGATTATGCGCGTCGCGCCGGGCCAGGCGGTCACTTTGTGAGTCTCGTCTTCTGCCGGGGACAGGGCTGCGTGCTGACCAGGATCATAGTGCCGTGTACGAGCGCATGAAGAAGTGGCTCGAGAGCCAGCCGGCGTACTCGGGCGCTACGCCGGAGTTTGAGGAGTAGGACGCGTTTGGTCATTTAGATCGGTCTTTGCGGAAGTCGCTCTTGTATGCACTCAGCGCTCGTGAAAATCTACAGATGTAGCATGACATCGTTGCGTTATTGCATATATCCAGAATACACTCTCGCCCAAGTACAATGAGAATCATCCAGCCTCGGGCGAAGATGACGGCAATCGGAATTTGTCGTTATATCGAGGCCTTATTACAGCTGTTGCAGCTTCCTCAGTGGTCCTATTGTATCGGAGGTCACATGAGTGCTCTACCGGAAGTGGTCCGTGCTGACCTTGTACCTGGAACCGCGCTTGCGAGTGCATGGAATCGACTGTTCTTTGTACCCACTGTCTGCGTCTGCATGCATCATTAGCGACTTTCGTATCCAGGAGGACTCAGTGAACCGCAAAACTCGTACTGACCTTTGATTCCTTCCGTCGCTTTTCAATAGTGGGCTTGCTGGAAACACCGTTCTTCTGTCCCTCCCGGTCTTTGGTACCCGTGGGCGTCTGCTCTGCGGTGGTCACTGATTGCAGCTGCTCCTTGTGCACTGCTTGGAGGTCTGGTAGTTCCAAGAGCTCGATCTTGACCGTCGACTAGACAATGTTCCGTAAGTTCAGAAGTTCTATAGCCACATCCTGTACGCAGCCTGCCAACCTGGGACTTGGGCGAAACGTGAAGAACAGCTGCGGAGGAACATAGTTAGGCGATGTCCACGGGCCTAAAGTTACCGATCATGACGCACGCAGCTCCCGAACGATCTTGAACACCTTCAGATGAAAAGCAGCCTCCAGTATGCCAACGACCCAAGGGTTGAGATGCACAAACTCGGCTGCATTCTCGAGGTCACAGTACGACTGAGCGGGCGATGAGTCTGGCAGCTCTTGACAACCGCAACGAGGGTCAGAGCAGTGTTGAAAGTCTCGACAGCGCCGTAGAAAGAGAGTCGGGCGAGGATCTGAGTATCGAGGTCGTTGTGATTGGGAGTTGAGGACTTGGTAGAGCTCGCTACACGAGACGGCAACATGATCGACAGGTGCAATACAGCAGTGACAGACGCGATGGAATTGAAGACTGCGCAGGGGAACGTTTTCCTCCGCGGTAACATGTCAACCGGTACCTCTCGTGAAGGGAGAGTGAAAGGCACATATTGAGACAGACTGGTCTTTCAGCACCTTCGCATCTCTTGGAGAGCAAAGTTGCGAGCGGTACATGTATCAAAGGCAGAACGCACTGCCTAGGATGAGCTGAACACGGTCTGGGTGAGTTGGGGTGAGTGAGGGAGCGGTTACTGGGATGTGCTTATGGGTCGTCCCCAAATCTGTAGGAGAGCTGAGTCGGGCAATGAGAGGGCGATTAAAGCTCTGTATGAGCATGGAAACGCAGAATATTGTAGAGATTAGGAGGGCTGTTTTGGAAGAAGAGGTTGCCATCTCCGTCGGGTGGGAGTCACCCTCATGTCCAAAAATCCACTCGACCACACTCGAGCATACAACAATACGTATCCTCCAGAATCAAGACAGTCCGGATAGCCAGATATCGCCCGTTGAGAGCACACAGGGTGAGAATGGGAGTTAGAGGTCAATCGCGTTCAATGAATAGCTTGCCAGAACTTGGCCGAATACAAACCGAAACGGAAGCATTCGATGTCTACCCAGAAATTTTGTTGTGAATTACTAAACTTGCATCGTTCATGCTATGAACATGCCTCCCGCACGATCCAAGAAGAGCACCGCGAGCACCAGGACAAAATCGTCTCTTCTCCATGGGAAACAGACAGTAACCCATGCCAACCGAAAGTCGAAGAAGCTGTCAAGAGGAGCGGAGAAGGCTCGAGCAGCCGCGCTGAAAGAGGAATTGGACGCCGACGTGTCGACCGTTTACAACGTGCGTTCCTTTACGACGGTCAATACAATGTCATTATAATATATTTGCATAGGTACGCCCTAAATACCAAGAGCTGGCAATCACTACGGCGCAGCGAGAGAGTACGGAGACGAGCATCCAAGCGGTTGAGGCGGAATTGGAGAAACTGAAGCCTTAAGGCACCGCTCTGGGACGAGCTTTTCCAACGGCGCTTGCATGCCATCACTGTCATACCCACATACCAGACCAATACCCGATAGCCATAGTACCCATAATATACATTGTATAAAGTCAAGCTTTCAGAGAGATATGTGCGACATCGCGTCATCGATGAGTGCAAAACAAGTCGCGTGCTTCCTCGGCCGATCATCCATCCGTCCGTGTCTCCTTGACCCACCATGCCAAAGCCACCGGTCGACCTCGCCCTGTACTTGGTGACAGGGCGAGGCTTACTGCCCCCTGGAAAGGTATATATTCATTTCCCAATGTTCCTACTACTCCATAATAACCGTTTCGCCAGGACTACTACGAGTCCCTCGAAGAGGTGCGTCTCAGAGATATGCCAGTTGACATCCCTCCTGAACGTTCGCCAGTCATTACAAGGAGGCGTCACCCTGGTCCAAGTCCGCGAGAAGAAGGCGGATACTGCAGAGGTGCGTTGTAATTCAGTTCTCCATCTATAACATAGCTGACAGCGACCAGTTCCTCGAGGTTGCGGTCAGGACGGTCGGGATATGTAACAAGGTGCGCCGTTCTCATCGAGGACCATCATCAGGGCTGACCGCCTATAACAACAGTACAACGTGCCGGTTCTCATCAATGACCGCATCGATATATGCCTCGCATCCGGTGCGGCGGGTGTGCACCTAGGCCAGACCGACATGCCCATATCGATAGCACGCCAGCTGCTGCCAAAGGATGCCATCATCGGCATCTCCGCCGGGAACGTCGACGAGGCGCGGGTCGCTCGGGATGCAGGAGCAGACTACGTTGGTATCGGAGCGCTCTGGTGGACGGAAAGCAAGCAGCTGGTCAAGGATGTGCTCGGCGTGCGAGGAGTGGGCGCAATACTAGACGTGCTCGCGGGGAGCCCGACAAGGTCGGTTGCTATTGGTTCGTCCGTCTCGGTTACGCACTCAACCGCGGTTACTGAATTCGGTTTAGGCGGCATCAAGTCCACCAACCTCCTTCGATCCATGCATGGCGCCGTTGGGCCAGACTCGTCGCGGACGCTGGATGGCGTTGCTGTCATCAGCGAGATTGTTGGCTCAACTACGCCCAAGGCGGCAGCTGCCAACTTGAAGAAGCTGATCACCGCCTTCCTCGGTTCTTCGCCATCCATCATCACTATCGCTTCTGGACCAAGAACACCTGAAGCTCTTGTATCTGGTGTGGTGAAGCTGTTCCAGACAATCCGGGAGGAGACACCGATCATCCACCGTATGTACGGTGAAATATATGCGCTAGAGCGGGTGACTCACGACCAGCGCAGAGATCACCAATAACGTAACTATCAACTCGCTCGCCAATATTACCATCGCGCTCCGTGCCAGTCCGATCATGGCCACCACGCCGGCCGAAATGGAGGATCTCGCCAAGATCGGCGGAGCTCTGCTGGTCAACTTCGGCACTATCACCGACAAGGCCGGGATGCTTGCAGCTGGCCATCACTACAACCGAAACAAGAAACCGATCGTGTTCGATCCGGTCGGGGTGGGCGCGACGGCGTATCGGAAGGCGGCCGCGAAGGAGATCCTCAACACGTGGCAGGCAACCGTTATCAAGGGGAACGGCGGTGAGATTGGCTCGCTATACGGATCCTCAGAGGTTGCCTCAAGAGGCGTGGATAGCGTTGGTCAGGCCTTCTCTGATCCAGCGAAGGTCGTGCGGGAATTGGCAAGGCGAGAACGTAAGTTCATTCCCGACGCGTTTCGGAATCCTTCTGACATCCGAAACAGGATGTGTCGTCGTTATGACCGGGAAGCATGACTACGTCTCGGATGGCGAGCACGTCCTGCGCCTATCCAATGGGCACGAGCTGCTAGAAAACATCACGGGAGCAGGCTGCATGGCCGGCAGCTGCGTGGCTGCGTTTTGTGCGGCTGCGAGGCTGGCACAACCCGAGCCAAAAGACGAGGATGGTCGTCTCGTACGCGGCGATATGCTTGTGGCGGCTATCGGAGGGTATGTCGCAGCATTTTCCAAACGGGTTTCTATGCTGATTTCTCTTAGGATACTTGCGTTGTCCATTGCATCGGAGTTCGCTGCAGCCCGCACCGATGTCCACGGCTCCGGGACGTTCCTACCCGCGCTCATCGACGAAGTGTACAACCTCACGCCCGAGAAACTACTGTCCAAAGCGAAGATAGAAGTGCTCCAATGAGAATCGAACACTAATTGAGATCTGGCCCGTCGCCATGTGGAGCGAGGGTCAGTAACGTAATAAGGTCAAACTCGTTTGCCCCGATGCCGGCATGGTCGACTTGCTCATCACGCACAACATCCCGATTCTGATCTCTCCGAAACGGCTCTCTAATACGAAGGACACGTACGGGTTCCTACTTCCCAGAACATCTTGAAGCCGTGTGGACGGGCATGTACGTACAACATCAATACCGAACAGATGCACGCGGGTAAAGTGCGCTAGAGCTCACCATGCAAGCTGTCGCACGCTGCTCGATCACGGCTCGAGCCAAGATTGATTCGGTATCCTGCCGCAGGGGTTAAGGCGGTCCTTGGAGCCCACAATTCCTTTATCCCGGGCCCGACATCGAGGGACTCAAACCACACGGATGTACAACCCTGGGACAGCGAAGGGGATCCAGCCATGAGGGACCGGGAGCCTACGGTGAAGATGTCGGCATTGTCAGCGATTGGTCAGCGCTACCCGCCCTCGAATGGCTGGTTCTAGCTGTTCCGGAAGGGCAGTTAGCCCGAAGTCCCCCTCCCAGTGTCTCGCGGTGATGCAAACTGGCATGCGGCAGTTTCGCGACTCGTGGGAATGCACCGAGGTTTGGCGCCCAGAGCCACAGGGTCCCTGTGTCGGAGTGAGAGTCCCGACAATACGGTCAAGGCTCGATCGGAGAAAGGGCGTTATTGTCCTATACGAAGATCGGGCCGTGCTCCGAGGAGCGAGGTCGGGGAGAGAATCCGTCCTCGTTGAACGGGAAGCGGTTGCATTGAGAAGTACACGTTGCCACGCATGCGAACAGGTCTCTTGGGAGCGGGCATCAGATCGCGGGCAGGCAGCGTTTGCTGGCCGCGTTTTTCCAACAATAGGATACGCGGAACACGGCCGGTTGTTGTCGAGAGGCTGTGGCGCCGTGGCCGGATAATTAACCACCACGGCCGCTTGGCCATGCGTGTTGACAGCGCATCGGCAAAACCGATCGGGAGCTAGTGAATCCGCGAATTCGTGAAAGCGGGGATCTGCCAAGCGAGATAAGGATATTCTTGGGCGGCCTTCTACTGGAAGGGCGCATGGTATTCCCGAGATGCCAGGGTATTGTACACGGCCAGCCCGGCTTCGGACGGAATTCGGCGGGACCTCCAAGCGGGACCAGAGGGTTCATTCCTCTGACTTTCCCCTGGTCACCCGCTTGGCTTGCGCACGAATCGCACTAGTTTCCGAGTCGCAACCAGACCCGCTCTGATTCTCTGGTAATCTACTGGTTTACGAGTCTGTTTCTGCGGGCCCTTTTCCCGCGCACAATTCTGGCTTGCATCATGCTACATTCCTTTTTCGGTCATTGATATCATTGTTGAACCCTCTACCAATAATAAACATAGAAATTGGATACGATGCTTTCTTGAACCGCTGTGTGCAGCTTTCCATTCCCCTTTCTTCGGCGGCGTCTCTTCCCAGCTCACCCAAGGCGAAGTTCGCCTCCACGCGCAATCCTCTACCACAAACCGTCCGTCGTTTCAGTGTCCAGCTGCCACACTTGCCTTTGCGTTCCTTCAGGTGCCATTCGTGCGTCTTCATCCAAAGGAAAGTCTGTACGATCCTCTTCCCAGATCCTTTTCAGCTCCCTGGTCAACCAGTCAGCGTCTTTCCCAAGAGAGGGGTAGGTCGTACTTAGAGATGTTCTCCTTCGTCTTGTACTCCTTTTCCATGTTCCGCAAGCATTCATCGACCCAATACCAGTACCGCTTGTCGACTGTCACCGCCGTCGCTCCAGGAGTATCCGGGTCTGCCACAGCCGTACCCGCATGCTCTCTATGAAAGCGCATCGTGCGACGCTGTCCACTTTTCAGTTTCGCTCTCGATACCGAGGCTTACTCACTAGCAGGGCCAAGCGAACGTAGTGCTCAATACCAAACACGAAGTCCATATCGGGCAGAACTAAGGCGTTGCGAGCCGCCTGGAGACTCTTATCAAGAGTCTCTTCCAGCTGTTAAACAATTTATTCAGTTAGAGCATCCATAAGGGGTTAAGCGCCAACATGCGCACCTTTCCTTTCGTCCACTTCTTCCGGTCCGAGTACATACTTCCCAGCTTGTTTCTCAGCGCTTTCGCGTGCGTTCGCACTCCAAATATCCTCTTTGGGATCAGAAGCCTTTGACAGTGCTTTTCGACATGATCCTTTACCAACATTCAGTATAGGCTATCATCAGAACATTAGACGCACCAGTAGTGCTACTGAAGAGCCATGAGCGTAGTTGGCAAGCCCCGGGTTGAATAGCCAAGCATACAGCTCTCGCTGAAGCTCCTCCTACATAAGCCGGCTACTTGAGTCAGGCGGTCATCCATTTGAAAGGCACGCACTATTGCTCCTTTGCTTGGCTTCCAATTCGCGAAAGCTTCATCCCGCAGATCCTGGAGAAGCGACTCCATCTTCATGCTGTGAGCAACAACAATGATCTGTCGAATACGTTCATCGCCCTACTCAAAGTATCAGCGTCTTATCCCTTCCTCCCGTCACCGCAGCGTCTCTTCCCAGCTCACGCAGTCCGAGAGCTGGGAGCGGCAGCGTCTCTTCCCAGCCCAAGCCGTCCGAGAGCTGGAAGCGGCAGCGTCTCTTCCCAGCTCAAGCCGTCCGAGAGCTGGCAGCAGCAGCGTCTCTTCCCAGCTCAAGCCCTCCAAGAGCTGGTAGTGGCAGCGTCTCTTCCCAGCTCAATCGGAAAGATCGGTATGCGAAGCACTCACTCACCTCCTTGCCGAATTCCAACAATTGCGCCTCCATCCCCGTATCCAGATTGTATTTCTTCGCCATCCTCTGAGCCACGTCAGAATAATTCTTGTGGTTTGCTGTCGTTGCCAATTGCCTCGGTGCGACCATTCGTGGAGGTGAGCCAAGCCGAGAGCCTCTCGGGAGGCTTGCCCGATGCTGCTGTGCGAACGTCGGGCTGTTCTCCCGCCCCGCGGGCGGCTCTGAGCAATATCGCTGGCTCTCATCGCTGACCGGAGCAATCAGCTGGCTGTACTTCTTATATACTGAGCGCACTTAACTCGTGGCTGCCTGCAGAGTCGTCTGTCCCGTCCGTCTGCTTGCGCCTCTTGCGCTTCCCATTCTTCTCTCTTCCCTCCGCCTCCCGAGACTCCTGCGTTTCTTCTCGCTGCTCGGCATCCATGTCGTCCTCCAGCAATTCATTGTCAACAAGGTCATCGAAAGTAGTGTACGTACTACCCCTCCCGTTGCTGCCAGCGATACGCGGACTAGCCCCTCTGGACGATATAATATTTGACCGCCTCGCTCCATTCGTACGACGCCCGATAGCCGCACTGCTGTTTGCTGCTGTACGTGAAGCTCCATTGACAGCGTCCTTCCCTCGATAGTTCATGAAAATGGTCGCCATATCAGCATCTGCGCAATTCGATATCAGCTCTTCTCGGACATGCTGAATTCGTCCACTTACTCGCTGTGGAATTCTTGCACAACCTGGCACGACGACTGCACGACACTCAATGGCACTCTCAAATAAACGCCTTATTGAGCAGAGTTTGGATAGAGAGAGGTGCAAAGGCGAACGACCGACTATGTTTTTTCGCGCGGATGCAGAGCTGTTGATGGATAGCTGTACACCACGTGTTCCCTTGATCTCCGTGCTTCTTCGGTTCGCTTCGGACAAACGCCCCAGAGACGGCATCTCTTCCCAGCTCAAAGCTGGGAACAGCAAACCCTCCGATGGGAGCGTCTCTTCCCAGCTCACCAGCTCGGCGAGCGCTCCTGCCGCGGCGTCTCTTCCCAGCTCAGGAGCTGGGTGAGCGCTCCCGCGGCGACGTCTCTTCCCAGCTCAAGGCTGGACGAGGGCTCCAGCGGCGGCGTCTCTTCCCAGCTCACCGGCTGGGTGAGCACTCCAGCGGCGGCGTCTCTTCCCAGCTCACCGGCTGGGTGAGCGCTCCCCCGGCGA